>PVKU01009101.1:0-65749 GCA_004027475.1 Anoura caudifer | reverse complement strand
GGTGTAACCGATTGTAGGAGGAGTCAGAAATGGGGCTACAGAGGAGGATTGGCGTGGGGATTTAAACCCAGGTATAGCAGCCATTGGAAGGGGATCCATGGGGTTTCACCAGAGTGCAGCTTTGGTGAAGAGGAGGGAGATCCATGGGGTTTCACCAGAGGGCAGGACCCACAGCTCTATGAGAGAAAATCACCATGTGGCTTTAGCAGAGAATTGCCACTCAGCTTTGCCCGAGTGGAGACCCTCTCGCAGCTTTGCCAGAGGGAGAGATTCCACATGGTTTCACCAGAGTGCAGACCCCTGCAGTTTTGGTGAAGAGGGAGAGCCATGTGGCTTTGCCAGAGTGGGGACCCTTTCCCCACAGCTTTGGTAGAAGAAGGACCACGTGGCTTTGGGGTGCTCCCTTTGGCTGCGTGGCATGGGGAGCAAGAGAGATTTTGCCTGGAAGAAGGGGGAAAGGACTCTTGCCAGTAGGCCATGAGAAGGTGCCACATGGCTTTGGATTAATTAGAGATCCTGCCTGGACAACAACACAGCTGAACGGTGTCAAGAGCCTGGATACCAGATGTGTGCTTCTCTTCCTGAATTACGAATCACTGTACCCTGAATTAGGGCAGAGGGAGAGAGAAAGCACTGTGGGTGTCTGTGGGTATCCTAAAGGACTTTGATATTTTTTTAATGGAGACGTTAGGTCGCTACTTTAACTCTGTATAGCATTAAATAAATATTTCCTTTCCTTTTCACAAATCTCTGGCTTTGAGAGACATCTTTCCATAAGGCGGCGGACAATAACGGACCTTCTGTTACTCTGTAACATTATTATTAATTAAAGTTCATGCACTATTCAGATTTCTCTAGTTTTTACTCAATGTGTTTTTTCTGTTCTAGGATTGCACACAGGTCACTTCATTCAGCTGGTTACTATGTCTCAGGCAACTCTTGGCCATGCCAGTTTTCTTGGACTTTCCTTGTTTTTGAGCACTTTGATATTTTTGCGGAGTACTGGTCAAATATTTTGTAGAATGACCCTTGGCTGGTATTCACCAGTTGGCTTTTCCCATGATGAGGCTGAAGTTCTGAGTCTTTGGGGGAAACGATGCAGAGGCCATCTTCATTCATTATTACACCTGCCAATATGAATATCCTGTTCTCTGCTTTTCCATTGTGCAGTCATTTTGTGTTTATCTACTAATGGTTTTATGGGATTCTGAGATTGCCTTGTGTTTAGAGGTCAAGTTGGAGGTAATGACATGTTAACAACATTGTGTTTTCCAGTTCATTTATTCATACCCAAGCTGATTTTTTAAATCAGCATTTGCTGATTTCCAAATATATATTTTGTTATAATTTAATGCTATTGTATATTTTATGTCTTTTTGAATTTAAAATTCCAGTTATTTGTAACTAGTATATAGGACAGCAATTGATTTTGTATATTGACTTTAGATCTTGAGACCTTGCTATTTTTTCCTTATTAACGCCAAGGATTTTTTTATTTTTATTTTTAATTGTTTTGTTGTCTTGGTGGTGGCTCTGGGGTAAATTGTTCAGTGTCACCTACATCGCAGTCACGTCAGTAGGATGGTGACTAGGAATGTTAAGAGGGCTGTAAATGCTTCATTTCCAGTGTTAAAGAGAAAGAGTCACTTACTATTAAGTACAATGTTTACAGTAAGATCATCATAGATGTTCTTTATCAAGTTGAGGACTTCCTCCTATTTCTATTATGCTGAGAGTTATCATAAATGGGTGTTGGATTTTGTTCAAATGCTTTTTTTTTACATCAAATTATATGCTTGTATGATTTTTCTTGTTTTTCCCATGGGTTACATTAGCTGTGACTACCTAGAATGAATACTAATTAGTCATACTGTATAATTATTCTTATATATTGTTGGATTCAGTTTGACAATATTTTGTGAAGGAATTTTATGTCTATCTGCATAAGAGTTATTGGTCTATAGTTTTATTTTCCTGTAAACTAGAAAGTATTAATCCTATTTCCATTTTGTGAAGAATTGATGTCATTTCTTATCTAAATGTCTGGTATAATCACCAGTGAAATAATCTTGGCCCGGTGTTTTGTTTTGTTTTGTGGGTTTTTAAATTGTTAATTCAATTTAATGAATACAGAGCTATTCATATTACCCTTTTCTCCGTGGTTGTTTATGTCTTCTAAGGAATTAGTCTATTTCACCTAAGTTACTACATTTATGGGCATGTATGTGTTCATAATATTCCTTTATTATTCTTTTAATGTCCACAGGATCAGTAGTAATGACCCCTCTTTCATTTCTGATTTTAATAATTCATGCGTTTTCTCTTTCCTCTGGTCAGCTTGACTAGAGGTTGATCAAATTTATTGATATTGTCAAAGAACAAAGACTTCCTTGACATTGTTGTTTTCCTGTTTTCAAGTCATTGACTTTGTTCTAACTTTCATTTTTTCTTTTATCCTTCTTGTGTTAAGCTTGATTTGATCTTCTTTTTTATTTATTAAAGTGTAAGCCAAGTTATTAATTTTATATTTAAATTATTTTCACTATATACTGAATGCTATGAATTTGCATCTGAGCATGGTTTTTGTTGTGTTTCAAAAATGATAGTTGTATTTTCATTTTAATTTAGTTCGCTATATCTTTACCTTTTTCTTTAGACTTATTCTTTTATCCATGTATAAGAAATATGTTGTTTAATCCCCAGTTTTTTGACTTTTGTACTATCTTTCTATTTTTGATTTCTAATTTCATTATGTGAAAAAGTAAGAATATATGTTTTATAATTTCCATTCTTTCAAATTGGTGAAGATGTGTTTTCTGGCCCAGATACCACCTTACATATATGACGAGTGTTCATGCAAGCTTGAGAAGAATGCATACTGTGCTCTTGTCAGCAGAAATATTCTATGAATGTTGCTTAGATTAAGTTCATTAAGAGTATTTTTCAAGTCCTTTATATGCTTACTGATATTCTGTCAACTTGACTATTAACTATTGACAGAGGATGCTGAAGTTTCCAACTATTGTAATGAAATTATCTATTTCTCCTTTAGTTGAATGAGTTTCTTTTGTATATTTTGACATTCTGTTATTATGTGCACATACATTTGGGATTATTATATCTTTTTGTAACCTTGACCACTTTATTATTATGTTATATCCATCTTTAATGCAAATATCTTTCATGTTCAGAAGTATGATTTGTCTGAAATTAGTGTAACCACTACAACTTCCTTTTGCTTAGTGGTAGCATGGCACATCTTTTCCTGTCCTTTTAACTTTAACCTAAATTTTTCTCTTTAAAGTTTTTTTAAAGGAAGTGTATAGTTGGGTCTTATTTTTCGGTCTACTATGATGACCTTCTTCTTTTAATTGCTGGATTTATGTCATTAACATTTTAAGATATCTTTGATATTGTTGGATTGATAGCTGCCATTTTATAACTGTTTTCTCTTTATTGAAATTTTTATTCTTTCTTTCTCCCTTCTCTGGGCTCTACTGAGTGTTTATATGATTCAATTTGATCTCTTCTAAGTATATCCATCATACTTTAAATAACCTACTGTTTGAAGTGACCATAGGTGGACTAACCTAAGTCCTTCAAACAACAGTGGGCTGCTATCAGTGTAGTGATGATGTTATAACAGAATAGTCTCAATTCTTCCCTCACATCCTGTGATGTGGCTGTCTTTCATTTCACTTTTCCATATGCTATAGCCACCCAATACATTATCTTTTTATTGCTTTAAACAAAAACATATCTTTTAAATGCATTAAAAATAAGAAAAATAAAATATTTTGTTTTGCCTTCATCTATTCTTTTTGATGCACTTCTTTACTTTATGGAGATCCAACTCTCTTACCTGTATTATTTTTCTTTCCATCTGAAGAATTTTTACATTTATTGCTGGAAGTTCTCCTGGTGATGAATTCCTTCTGTTTTTATATGTTTGAGAAGAGAGTCTTGATTTCTCCTACAATGAACTTTTGGCAACAATTTCTCTGGATACAGAATTCTATCCAGGTTGGTGTACTTTTTTTTCCTTTTAGCACATTAGGCATTTCATTCACTCTTTTCCTGTTGTATTGTTTCTGACAAAATGTCGGAATAACTTATTTTTTCCCACTGTGGTCCAGGTTTCTTTCTCCCTAGACTCCTTTCAAAATGTTCTCTCCTCTGGTTTTTCAATCAAACTGATGTTTCACCTTTTAAAATTATTCAACAGTTCTTGATTGTTCTGTTCTGGTATTTTTTCCCATCCTTTGTTCTCTTTGCATTCATGTTTGGGACATTTCTATTGACCTAGCTGGCAATTTTCTGTCACATCTACTGATAAGACTGTGGGAACACCCTTGATTTCTGTTGCTGAATTTGCTATTTCTAATATTTCCTCTTATACTTTCTTAGACCTTGCAACTCTACTTATATTGTATATATGTTTCTACATGTTGAAAGCTTCACAAATGTTTCCCTGTGTTTTGTGTCCTAGTGTCCTCTATCCCATCCCATCTACAGCACCCCAAATCTATTTCTTGAAGCCCTGTTCTCCCATCAACTGCATTTTTTTTTCCTTCAGGTGTGACCAAGAGCTGAGAGAAGTGAAGCACAGCACACTCTGACCCTGGTGACCTACTTCGTTATGCAGGATCCAGGTGTGTTTCCGGCCTTGCAGAGCCATGTGGATCTTCCCCATGAGAACCTGGTATGCTTTCTGAAGGGAGTAGGCAGGTGCTTTGCTGCTGGAGCCTGTGGCCATGGGAGCCTCTTACTCTCACATGAGTTCACCCCAAACTTCCAGCAATTTACCACAATCTTTGTTTCCATGTCCTGCCAGTTTACAACTCCAGTGGCTTCTGCTCCAGGCAGGGAGAGCCCGGCTGTGTCTCTTTTGAAGTCCCTGTCTTTCCAGGTTTGGGGTGGCACCTTGTCCTGGACCCTCATTTCCCATGAAAAAGTCAGTTACAGTCCAGCTCATTCTAGTGTGTGTGTGTGTGTGCGTGTGAATGCATATATGTTTTTTAATTTTTTATTTAGTTTGGAAAGAACTGCATATCTACATTGGCACAGAGTACTTATATTTACATGCACAGGCATATACCTGTATCTCTTTCTCTCTGTATTTACTCTATAGGAAAATAAGGACTGTATTGTGACAAAGAAGGTGAGCAAAGAGTCAGGAAAGGGAAGAAGCATCCGAGCACTGTGGCCATACTGAGACAACAGCTGTGAGCTGGCAGTTCTACATGCTTCCACTTCTCAATGGCCTTATTTTCCTAATGTCACAATTGACACTGGCCAACTCAGATTTGACATCTGTACAGCCTTATGTCAGAATTCTCAGTGGTGTTTGCTTGCTATTACATTTTCAGGCAATTTCTTAGATCCTTAGCATGAACACAAAAGACAGAAATGGCCATGTCTATATTATTTTTTTTGAAAATCCATTTGAAGTTTGAAAAAGAATGGAATTCTTCTAATTTATCAACAGATATGTTACAAAATATTTTCTACATTACCAGAAATTATCTGAAACAAGTATCTGCACACAGCTGTTCAGTATTTTCATATCTGTATTTTTATTTTATATGGAAAACAAGCAGGGAGATTGGTAAGGCATTATACATCCCATTTTACTGGTGAAATTGATATTTAGAGAAATTAGGTGGCTAGTCCAAGGCCCTGTGAGAGTCAGCCCTGAAGCCCCTGGTTCCTTCTCAGAGCCTGTGTGTGTTTGTGGTGGCAGGTCCTGGGGGGTCAATGGGGAACACCTGTCATCAGGCCTTGGCATTACCAGGTCCTTACCCAGCCTTTCACCTCCAATCATATCCAGCCAGTTTCTAAATGCTGGTGTTATAAACCCCAGATATTTACCACTTCATCATTTTCATCTCACATGTGAGTTCCTGCTCTGTGAACAGGTGGTAAAATGCTTGAGCTAAAGCTCTGACGTTTTCAAAGCTGACTTTGACTCTGAGGCAGGTTGCAGACAGTTTAGGGCAAATGCCTTATCAGAAAGGCCTAGTTGTAGTTACTGTAAAAATGTAAAAATTACAAGACAAACTAGTTACTTATATTCCCTAGTCTCAGTTATGAACATTTTAAAATGTGCATAACACATAGTGCATATAAGAGGGGATGTTTCAAGAGTTGAGATTCTAAGAGGTAAAATGATTAAGGGAGCAGATACATAGTGCATGTTAGGCATTTTTATTATTTTATTATTGGTTATGATCACCCCTTGCCTGACTGCTGCTTGCTTCCTAGTGTGTAGTTATTCTTGACTTTTGTGGAAATTAATGAAGACACATTTTTGTGTGAAATTAATCAAATGAGAAAGGCTAAGGCTACGTATCTAGGACTTGCTTCAGCAAGGGTTCCTGTTGCCGTCACATGCATGTGACAGAGACACAGGTGGGCACGAGAGCAGGAGCTCTTTGTGGTAGGAAAGGGGGAACTCCTGGTGTGCCAATTGCAGGCTCTGGGCTGTGGGCCCGGGAGGTTGTGCAGAGGCTGCCTGAAGGGGCCTCCACTGGTTAGTGGTGCAAATTTGCCTTTGTCTTGTTGATCTTGGATTGGAAGTTGGGACACAGATTAGGGAAACTGTAAATTATTAATGAAGTCCTGGCCACTCTTAGTCACTTTTATAGGAGCTGTTGTTTGCCACCCTGGAGTGTCACTAGAAACAGCAGGCTGGCTCCGGCCAGTTCCCTGGGCAGCAGGCTGCAGGGTGTGGGTCAGGAGTCTGTCCTCGCTAATGGTAATGGTCTGGCCATTGTCTGTTGCCTGTTTGGTCCTCATCTTTCTCTCATAGTGATACATCTTAGACACAACTCATAGAGGGTGATGTCTTTTCTTAAACCCCTTCAATGGCCCACATTTCCAGGAGGACTCTAAGCCGCCAGCAAGGTGTTTAAAGTCCCCTGTGGTCCTACTCCTTCTGTGTCTCCAGCTTTGAGACCACTTTCACAAGGAGGTTAGGCTTTATCTTAAAGCAAGAACAAAACCACTTGCATTGCCAGGCATACACTATGCTCATTGTCAGCACAGCTCAGCATCGCCTCTCCACAGAGCACCTCTACCCATCACTCTTGGCCCTGTCTCCCTCCTGCCAGCCCAGGCTCAGCATCATCCCCCAGAGCCTTCCTGAAAAGTCACCAGGCTCTCTGCTGAACTCCCAGATCAGCCCTTGCCCTCACGTTGCAATTGTCTCTTTCCATTTGTCTCTCTGCCATTCCAGATAGTGAGCTTCCCCAAGGAAGAAGTGTTCTCTGTCCATATCCCCAGCACTTCGTGTGGTTCCTGGCACATACACAGTTAATGTATGGCTTTGCATAACAGTGTAGCTTTGGATCACCATTTTCAGTTTCTGACTTCTGTTTGAATTTTTCCCAATATATCATGTCTTATGAAAATGTGACATTAAAAACGAACTCTAGAAAATAAATTCAAGTGGTGGACTGGAACCAAATATGATTAAGGCATTTTCAATCTATCCTTTGTGACACTTCAGAAAATGTCTCTCTTCAGAGGTTAAGTAGGCCTTGAGCAGTCCACAATCCACACCTGGAGGCAAACACTGCTCTTATTTGACACCCAGATCGGGAAAGAGGGGCTCCTTCTGGAATGTTCGTGGCCTGGAATTTAATACCTGCCCTTTTCTGATCTTTTTCTTGCCAATCCTTCTCTTATTGAACACTAAACTACTCATAGTACCCAGAACACACAGCACCCTGTGCCCTCTGGCTTTTGCATATACTGTTTCTACATCCTGAGACCATTTTCCATCTTTCTGGCTAAGACCTATCGGTTCTCTAAGACTTAACTTATGCATACCTTCTTCTGGAAAACTTTCTGGAAAAGTAAGAGGACTGTTTTCTGTTCCTACACTCCCCAAGTGTGCAGACAGAAACATGCCAATCTTTTTGTCTTAGTCTCAGCCCTCTGATATGTACAGAAAGTGATACAGACCTCTGTGCCATTGGGGACTCACAGCACCTGATGATTGCTACCTAGCATCAATTTGCCCTTTCCTCTTTCTTAACAGAGCCCCTGTTTGCTCTGGTACCCACTCAGCCACAGTAGCTCCACACCTCAGAAAACTGACCACACCCCATGACCAGGGGGGCACCTGGTTGGTCCAAGGATAATTTCCCTCCTCAATGATTGGTTGAAGAATGTCAAGTGACCCTATCTGGCCAATGAGATAATGGTGTTTCCTTTTCTATTTTTTATACCAGAGTTAGAAAAAGTTTAGTGCATCTTTTCACAGCAATATCTGCTAAATACTATTTTGAATTTCTTTTATTGCATTTATTAGGGTGACATTGGTTAATGAAATTATATAGGTTTCATGTTAACTGCCATTTTTCTGATTAAATATCAATAATGAGAACCTCGACACATTGATCAAAGAGCCATAGGCCCTGGCTGGGTGGCTCAGTTGGTTGGAGCATTGTCCCATATATAAAACAGTTTTGGCTTTGATTCTTGGTCAGGGCACATGCCTAGGTTGAGGGTTCCATCTCTGGTTGGGGAGAGTATGAGAGACAACCGACTGATGATTCTCTCTCACATCCATGTTTCTCTCTCTCTCTCTTTCTCTCTGTTTCCTTTCCTCTCTCTAAAATCAATACTAAAATATCCTTTGGTGAGAGTTTAAAAAAAGCCAACCTTAGGCAGTGAGAGAAATCTTCTCTGAGAGAGAGGCAGTCAGAACACCCAAGTTAGGTTGCTCACTTTGGAAGGAGTTCCTTTGCCTGCGCGCTCTAAGGACTCTACTCCAGGTGACTGATGGGAGCAAACTGGGGGGGGGGCACTGAGTCTCCTGTAAGGGGCTCCTGTTTCTCTGACTCCAGCCCACGCTCTTTCCCAGAGGGGCCTTGTACTGTCCTCTAAGCCCATCTTTCCCTCTGTTGGCTTGCCCATCCAATCCACCTCATGCACTTGTCTGATCATGTTATTCACCTGCTCAGATTTCAGTGTGTCCTGCCTCTAGCTGTAGGCAGGTGTCCAAATCCTCTGTCCCATGTCTACAGGTGACCTTTCCATTTCTAGTTCACCATGTAGGTCTTGACTTACACTCCAGATAAGTTGTGTACTTTTTGGAAACACATCTTGTACTGTCTTGCTTCCATGAAATTCCTCAGCTTCAAATTTTCTACCTGTCTGTGCAAGTTTTTGCTGATCCTTTTCTCTTAGGGGCTTATGATAACTACAGCATTGGTGTCCTGGAATCAGAGTGGGCAATCCTACCAAAAATACTTACAGGACATATCCTCTTAAAAGGCTTTTGGGAGTCATGGTGCCTAAAAGATCTTTCTTAACATGGCATCAGCATATCATGGACACTGTACTTGGATTGGATGGCACAGATTAATAAAAATAGCAAATTTCCTGATGACACTTAATTCAGATATTATAGAAGAGAACAATTAGTGACCCACAGCAAATACTATTTTTATTTGTATTTGGTGGCTTAAGGAGACAGAGGACAATGTCCAAACTATTAGCATTAGAATTCTGCATCAATTTAGAAGCTGCATTTTTAAGGGTCACTGAAAGTGATTACTCTTTAAACTAAATTTTTAGAGCCCTTGTGGGAAATACTCCCATGTTTTATAACATTTTATGGTTGGCGAAACTTCCTACTTGGGTAATTGTTTCCTTCAATGGATTGTCAATGCCACAGGTCATCACTTATGTTCCTTGAATCTCTGCACAGCCTAGCGAGAATGTCTTTTAGAACAAAAGGCTGCCAAATGGTAAATTTGTAAGCTGCAAAAATGTGAGGGAATGTGCTATTTGATATTGCTACAGAGCAATAATTTTGGGGGAAGTATAGGGTTTTTAATCTAATACTACTTCACTTAGAAGATGTTGTTGGCAAAAGTCAAGTCTGCCTGTCATTTGCAGCCATCAAAATTGGACATTAGAATTAAAGTCTAGTATCAGTAGCATGTTCAACATACTACCTAGGACTTACATGGGAAGACTGACTTGGAAGATTTTGTAATTCTGAATTTTCAGGAACTTGATTAATTGACAATTATCTGTAGTTGGTGCATTGATGGTAGCATAAGAATATGCTCAGTCCAAACTGAAAAGCTTGTAACATCCTGGTAAATGAAAGAGGACCAAAGAAAACATAGGAGTCAGTGATAAGAAAAGAAATAAAATGTGAGCAGAGACAGATTTGAAGAAACCTCCTTGCACTGGGAACTTATAAACCTGGAGAAAAAAACAGGTGGAATGTTAATTGTACTTCAAAGCCTTTGATCTCTTAATGGTCTTCCTATTTTTTTTGAATGTGTAGCCACCCTTGTTTAAGTAATTTACAGATGAACTTAATTAACCACTGGTCATTAAATTTGCAGGAAGCAAAAGTGGATCTGCAAAGCCTTGGTCAGAGGAGGAGCATGGACCACAGTGCATGTTCAGGACAGCGAACGTCAGATGAGCAGTGGGGGTTCACTTTTTGTCAGGTGTTCTTTAAAAAAAAAAAGATGGTATTTATTTTTAGAGAGAGGGAAAGGGAGGGAGGAAGGGAGAGAACATCGATGGGTGAGAGAAGCATACTGGGGCAACCCAGGCATATACCCTGATGGGGAATCAAAGCAGCTTTTGGTTTGTAGGCTGGCACTCAACCCACTGAGTGGCACCAGCCAGGGCTGGCATTTTTTATTTGAAGCCTCATTATCTCTTCTCTGTCATTAGGTAGCAAATCTCCTTCATCCAAACTGAATGAATCAGTTCTCTAATTAACACTGACATACTATTTCTAACAGTTGAGGGGAATTGGGAGAGGGGAAAGGATGTCAGATGTCAGTGTGCATGACTGCTCATATAACAATTAGGCCAATCAAATTTGACAAATTGAATAAAAAACTAACAGATCTAGGGGTATGTTCTATGGCTTTTCCCCCTATAGCTGTAAGGCAATGTGAGGAAAAATTCTGTCTGCAAATAAGTTCTGCAATTAGTCATCACCATGCATCCTGTGCTAACCCCTGGGAGGCCTCATTAGGATGTTATGCTTCATGAATCTGGAGCAAAAGAGCAGATCACCAGTTACCCGTGGGGCACTGCATGTGGCTACATGTGGCTCCTCATGTGTGTATCTTGTGCCCCCCCAACGTGGGCTGTTAGGACTGCTCAGGATTGCACACTTGGCCCCTCCTTATGTCCATGGTCTAAACTAGAAAACAGAATGGCCTGAGGTTTAAGTAGACACACGTAGACAGCATGAATCACACATTTTCCTTATTTCACCAAATGTAAAGGGCAAGGATTGCAGAATGTGACCAGGGCTCCCGGGCCGCCCTCACACGTGGCAGGTGTGGCGACTTGACCATAGTAAAGCACCCTTGTCACCAAGGACTGAATCGCTTTAGAATTCTCGCAACACAGTTCCCTAGTAGTGTCTTCCCATAAAGTAGCCAAAAGTTATGTCCCATTTTGAGTTTACTGACAGTTTTCTGTTACATTAGACAGATGTACTAAAATTATTGAGGTCCTGTGTGTTTCTATTTTTCTATCATTTCTTGTCTGCATCAATGCACTAGGTGTTAGTGAGTGAATAACTGTAGAAGTGATGGATTAGTAACAGTGAACAGTATGGAATTTGGGGTTATAACAGAGAAGGGAAACTGAGCAAGAGAGGCGATACAACTCCGAGCCAGCTTTCCTTGAGCAGTTCTGGCTCTGCAACATGCTCCCAGGTTCCAGACCCCAAGCTGGGAGGATAGGCCTAGGACATGTGGGTGTGAATGTCAGGAGACTGCGCAGGAGCATTTGGCTCACTCAACTGCAGCAAGTGAGGAATATTCGCTAAATTAGAACTAGAGGATGGGTCTTTTCGTGTCATCTGCACCACTAGCCAGCATGAGACTAAGTGTCAAAAAGCACATGATGGCCCTAACTCGCATTCTGGTGTCCCGTGCTTCCTGCCAGTCCCATTCTCCCCTTGAGCCTTAAGTCAGCCAGTGTGGACGTGGCCACCTCACTGACGGGACGCATTAAGCCATAAGTCCTGCTTTCTCACTCCCTGGCAAGCTTGAAACTCATTTCTGTATCTGCCCTTGGTTGCCCTGCCTCCCGACCTTCTGTCTGTCTCCTGCCTCCAGCGACTGAAATGCTGATCCTCGGGCCTAGCACAGCTCCTCTGCAGGGACAGGGTGCCCATCCGCATGTCTCTCTGTGCAGATGGATTCTTCCGACAGCGCTTCCCGTCGCCAGTGCCCTTTTGTGTTTTCCTTTCTTCCCTTCTCCGGCCCTCGCTCCTTTCTCCATGGTGCCCTTCTTTGTCAAAGTGACTCGGAGATGGTGGGCCCTGAAGAGGTGCCCGCCCCCACTTTGGTAGAGCTCATTGGGTGCATCTGCTGTTTGAATCTTGCTCTCTGAGAAAAAACAGAAAACAAATAAAAACCCTCCGAACTTTTAAAAACTGCTTTATTCAGGTCTCCTCCGCTGTTACCTTTCTCTGATCCAGAATCTCGCTGAGGAGAGTCATGTGTACATTTATTTAATGTGCACGTGACTTCAGGCTCCTCCTGGCTGTGAGTTTCTGTTTCCTTGTTCTTGGTGACCTTGGCAGTTTTAAAGAGTGGTGGTCAATCATTTTGTAGAGGGTCCCTCAGTGGGAACTTGTCCGATGTTTTTCTCATGATCAGACTGCGGTTCTGAGGTTTGAGGAGGAAGGTGCAGACGAACCGTCTCCTCAACCTCAAATCAACAGGACCCCACTGTCTACGCTGACCGCCACCGCCCGGCCGAGGTGGTGGTCCTCAGATTGCCCCCTTTTCCATCCTCTCCTCTTTGGAAGGAAGTCACTTGAAGCCCACGCTAAAGCGTGGGGGTAAGTGTGGGCGACGCTACACTTCCTTAAGGGTAGGGTGTCGACTCACACGCTTAAAATTCTGAAAGGAGTATTTGTCTCTCCTCCTCCATTTATTTGTTTATTCAATCATTAAAAAAATCAGTATGAACTTGTGGATATTTATTTTATATATTGGGTTATAATACATTATAATAATTATGATACATTTTATTTTGTTCTTCAAACTGTTCCAGTTTTGGTTGATTGTGTTTTGTAGCATGAAAAGTAACTCATCTGGTGGGAACTTCATTTCACAGTTCCTGTAAAGACTGAGGGAGGGTCAGCTAGGCCTGTGGCAGCCGCGCTCGGCTGGGGGTGTCGGCTAAGTCACACAGGATGCTGACTGTATGGAGTCTCTCCTGCCTTCACTTTAGATCACTTCCAACTGTGAGAGCGGAGCATCCGGTTCAGATTTTTCTGTTGTCTGAGATCTTAGGATCCTGATATTCTTGTTTCACTGGAGGAAAAAGAAAAACTTCTTTCAGTTTTTCATATAATTTTGTCTTCTATAAAGACATGGTGGTCTCCATTATCCACAAATCTAAACTGACATCCTCTGGCGCAGGCAGACATAGAGTGAGCACAGAACACAGCAAATGCTCCCATAATAGGAGGATCGACACAATGGATACGCACTGTGATGAGATGCCCATGTCAGCCCAGCAGGACACTCCAGTGCCACGCTCCACGCTCACAATGACAGCCTTCCCTGATGAGTCTCAAAGCTGCTGAGTGGATGTTTCGTGTACCCAGTGCCGTGCCTGTGATGTGATAACCAACAAGTATGCACTGAAATCATCAATTAGTTCATAATATTTAGAATGTTTTCTTCCTCCTGAAACATTTTCCTGATCAATGCAACCAAGTGAACTGTGCTAATCCCAGTTCTGTGTTACCTTTCTGAGGTCCTTTCACCACATACTCCAGTCTCTCCAGGTTGGCACCAAACAATTGTTATTTTCGACAAGATTGCAGCTTTGTAAAAAAAAATAAGTGTATTCAAAAGAAAAAGAAGGAAAGAACAAAAGAAATAGAAAAAAAAAGTATATTCAGCAAAATGTCTATGAGGAAATATTTCAGAATACTTGTCACTTTTCAAAACACTGAGGTTACAGATGCTTGTCCTCTTCATTGTTCTTTTATACATTCTCACTTTTTCTATAATAAACATTCCTTGCTTTGTGAAAGGTTAATCATGCTTTGTATTTTTAATGCAAATACTTCTACTGCTGATACATTTAGTCAATTAGTGATAGCAATTGTTTTATATTTGGTCCCATTGCAATGAAAGCTAAAAAATTCTAACTAGGGAACCTTAGATAAGTAATAAAAATATTTCAACTATTAATGTGATTTTATCCTCCATATACTGGGCTGATTGAAAAGAAGGAATACAGGTATTCTATCTTAGTCTCTGGTCACCCAGAGAACCTATGGACATAGTGGGAAGCAGGTTGGGGTTCTTCTCTCATGAACCATGACTTCCAAATTAAGGCAAGCAATCCATTTTCCACAGAGTCCCTCTCAGTGACTCTGTGAGGAGAGTTTTCTTCCTCAGGGGTCACCCAAGTGAGCCTTCTGTTCCCACCATGGATTTCAGGGGATGTAGACACGCTCATATGAACTTTCAGGAGTATGCCTTTGATTGTCTTATTTCTAATAGAGTTACTACTACAAGTCAGAGTATCATGTGAAAGTGGACTTGGGGACCCACCTCATGAAGTAAGCTTACTTGGTCCGCAGTGCACAGCCTTCCCTCTGAAGTCTGTTCAAGGAACATTTTTATTTCCAGCAGCACAAGCATTATTGTCCTGTGGTGGCTTTGAGTTTATCTTTGTGGAAGTTGTATCCAGAGCAAAACTGCAAAGAATCATGTTCAGAAGAACCTGGGACCTTTGTCGCATGGGACACCACATGCTAAGGTTAAATAGGGGAGAGGTGAATAGGTATACAAAGAAGAGGAATTAGGGTATGATAAACTTAACTACCCTGAATGTATACTTTATTTTTATTCTTTAATTTATAAATTATAAAGTATTTATTGCTCCCTCACATGGAAGTCTTCCTGTTGCTGGTCATGGTGGTGATGGTGGTGGTGATGATGATGATGATGATGTGCTCTCTGGAAACACTATGAATGTCTGCAAGTCTTTGAACCTTTTTATGCTTCATGCCTTAGACCACAGAATCTTAGGAACCAAAGTAGGCCCAGGTTAGCAATAATCTCTGCTTACTTTGACATGCGCTCTGACCAGCATTTGTAGAATCTTCAACCTTGCTGCTGTAACTGTATTTATTTCTGTGAGTCTCTGTAGGACATGCCAAGGATGCTCATACTAAGTTCAGATCTAACCATCAATCCATTTTTTCATTTTGACCCCTATCTTTTTTCCTATGTTTGCACCCCAGGGCCTCTGCTGAAGTATCACAGGCTGGTGACATCAGAGCAGCACAGTCCCCATCTCTGTGCTTTGTGGGCAGAGCACTGCGTCCAACTTCTAGTGGTTGGGATTCTGCTACTTGGAAGCACACTCCAAAGTCTCACAGGACAAATATGTTTCTTGGTTTGAATTCACAGCCCTCTTCCTCACTAAGGTTGAGTAAGAAGCCCATGAACTTTGACACAAGGAGACACTGACTTTTGAGACAGAAGTGGGCTGCCTTTTGTGCTTCCATCCATCAGTGCTCAAGCTCTTTCCAGATGATCAGTCTCTCTTCAGGGCTGAGCCTCCAGCCCAGGGTCCCACCATCAGCTGCTTTGTCTCAGGCAGAGGGTCACTTTCTGACATCTGCTCCATTGTAGGATAAGACATACCAGGGAGCATGATTTAGTCTTAACTCTACTAATTATCTACCTCTATGAGCATTCACAATTCCATACCTTTTTGAGTTTCCATTGCTTATTTGTGAAAGTGGGCAGAAATACTTTTCTGGGAGAGTGATAGAAATGGCATGTCATGTTTTCCAAGGATGTAGCCAAGCTGGTCCCCAAAACCCATTTGATGTCTGAATGTGAACAGAGGAAACTTGGGGTTCAGCAGAGTCAGGGATGGGTCCATTATATGCTCCATGAACCAGAACCTGGCATCTTGCTGTTCCTGCTGCCACTGCCCAAGAGGCCTAAGGAGCGAGGTTGGCAAGCTGCGCTGTTCAGTCTCAAGTTTTACACAGCTGTCCTCACTTGTTCTGATAACATTATTACATCACCTTCGTATTTCTCACTTTGATATTTAAATGATGTCTAAAGTACACTCTTTGATGTGCTGGTGACCTCTTTGCTTCTTGAGCAGAGCCAAGAGCCCCCAGGCCCAGCCAGAGGAGTGCTCTCTGGGCTGCAGCCTTCGCTGGCTGTGACCCTAGACAGCCTGGTGAGCTAGATCTGCATCCAGCATGCACGCTTGGCAGATGGAGGAGGCAGCTGAGAATAAGACCATGGCTGCTCCAGGGATTGTGTAAACTTGCTGTTTTGTTATTATAAGAACATTGAAAGCACTATTCTTTTGCTACAAGGCTATGCCACAGCTATGAGCTCCTATTACGTGACTCTGTGAGTTCAGGATCTTCTGGAGGAGCTCAGGGAAAATAAGTTCCCTGACTGAACAAGGAAAAACTTAGTTCTCCTTATCTCCTGCTGTGCCATAAATTGACCAGTTTGGGTGAAAAATGGACTTAGACAGGAAATAGAAGCAAACATGGCTGTCGATTTGAGAAAGTAGAAAATGACCAGGAGTACGACACCAACTGCCAGTCTGTGAAAATTCTGGCAGTTCTCCTCAGCGAGCTGATGGAATTCTACATGAGTCTGTGTGTTGTGGCATCAGCACCAGGTCAGCAGAATTCAAGATACTTCGTGGTGTGGGACAGGTGGGGAAGTGTCCCTGGGTCAGCCGAGGGCCATGCAGTTGACTCATGAGCCATCCAAAGCAGAGGCAGTCTTGGATTTCAGACATTTTCAGGACTACTGAGGAGGGGAAATGTTGCCTCAAGTCAACATGTCAGCAAAGTGTTCACCTGAAAACACTGAGCAAGAGTCCGCACATTATGGCACTGCCGTTCTATCTTCTCTCCCACATTACATGTTGGAGGGAAGGAATCGTGTCTATCTTTTTCTTTTAAAGTATGAACTCATGATGGGACACAGTGGGTTCACAGATAACTTTCTGTTTGTTAAAATTAGATCCCAAAGACTGCATTTGGCTTAGAAAAGTCATTCGACTATGTGACTGTGACGTGATTTCACTCACTACTTTGATGGCTCCTTCCTCTCCCAACAGCTGTTGTCCTGGGCAGCTCAGCACGGGGGTCAGGCTGCCCTCTGACTGTGGTAGGAGCAGGCATGGCCCGGCAGTTTCTCCAGGATGAATATTCCCATGAACCTGGTTGAATCGTGCTACAACGTGTTCCTTACATGTTTTTTTCTTTCTCACTTCTGTCAGATTACCCTCTTTCTGTTCACCAAGATGCTATTTCTGTGTTAGGGTTTTATCTTATTTTTTCCCCACACATTTAATCTAGGATAGCCAGAGACCAATAAACTTTCCCTTTATTCTTAGAATCGATGACAATTCAGAACCTCATTTACTGAGGGCTTTGTCCTGCCACTTTCTATTAAGGGGACTAGTAGAGATGTGGTGTGAGTCATTCTGCCCAGCTCTGACTGCAGCTTCGGAGCTCGGGCAAGGCCAAACAGTCATGAGATGGCTCAGGATGTCAATCAGGAGGAGATCACGGAATCTGAATGAGTCTGTGATTGTGAGAGAAGGGGTATGCTGGGCTATTCCACAGAGGCAATGAAGTCTATTGGGGAGGAATTCATTTTGGAGCCTATCAATGAACAAAATCTTTCCATTTTGAGATATGTCATACAAAAACCTTCCTCTTTTAGAAATTCATTAAAGGGTTCTATCTAAATCCAGGTTGGAAAAATGCTTGCAGAGAAGCAAGTTATCAGCAGCAGAGTGCTGACTCAGAACGAAGATGAGGCAAACTTCAGTAACTTGTTCATGAAGGTTCCAGGGGTGCCCAGTCCATTCTCATTGAGACTGAGGTGACTGAAAGCCTGAAGCTGTTGCTATGCATACAGTGTGACTTATTGGTAATCAAGTGACCCTGAAATATTATCCTACTTTTTGAGCTTCAGTTTTCTCGGGATGAGCTAGGATAATAATGCTTACTTTATTTGATTGTTAAATGATACTTTCTATTGCTTTGCTGTTTCAGCAAAAGTTGCAAAGCTGAAAACAATAGGTGACAGATGAATACCATTTTATTACAAACAGTAAGCTGAGCAGGAACCTAGGAGCAGCTCCAGGGCCTGCTGGGATGGTCAACCTCTCATTGCAATGGGCCTAGAATGAGAGAAGATGAGACATTTGGGAAATGTTCAGGGGAGTTAGAGAGTGTCAGCCCAACAGGGGTGCTAAAGCCTTTCCTCTCCCTGTGGGGGAGGGGAGGGTGTGCTCTCCATCCTTAGTCAAGTTATAGTCAGGTGTTCAACCCACAGCCCATGGGCCCCATGTGGCTCAGGATGGCTATGAATGCAGCCCAACACAAAATCGTAAATTTACTGAAAACATTATGAGTATTTTTTTTGTGATTACATGTCACAATGTATTTAATGTGTGGCTCAAGACAATTCTTCTTCCAGTGTGGCTCAGAGATATCAAAAGGTTGGATACCCCATCAGAGAGAGATCTGTGGATGGGCTTCTCCGTGGTGTCTGGGGTGGTATACAGGCGGTATGGAGCCAGGTGAGGGTGTCAGAAAGGTCCCTGAGGTGCGCCCCAGCAAGGAAACCATGTCCCTGCTGGACAGGGATGTGCTGAGGGAGGAGAGAAGGGTCAGGGTTGACTGCCCCTCTCTCCTGGGCAAGAGTCCACATCCTTCCAGTGGTCCAGCTAGATGCAGTGAAGTGCCATAGTCCTGGGACGGGGCAATTTTAGGAATAAGAGGTGAATTGGATGGGTAGCAGGGAAGCCTGGAGAGGTCAGGAGAGTCACTGCCCCTTTTGGGAAACTGCAGGGCCAAAGATGCTGGTGTGTGTGTGTGTGCGTGCTGGTATGAAAGGTATAGATGGTTGTATCAGTGTCCAAAATTCTTTGCCATTTTCTTCTAATTCTGCCCACTCCAGCCCCTTTCAAGTTCAGACTTGAGAGCACCAGCCAGTGACTCAGCGTATGGAGGCAGGTGGTAGGAGGTATGGTGGGCGCGCCTGGGGCATGCTGAGCACTCAAGGAAAGGGGTCACAGTGTGACTACAAGGAACTCAGAGGAGGAGGAGGGTTTGATGACATACAATGTGTTGTTGCAGGAGCTTTCATGTTACTGTCAAAGGAACCTTTCTGAAAAGCCCAGGAGGTAGATGGTGCTATAGTATTCTGTACTATACTATATAGAGTCCATAGGGAATGCAGTTCTTGCTACCAACTTAAATGGTCAAACTGGAATTCAATTGCTCTGAAAATGTTTTCCTAAAGTTCTGTGGAAGCAAATAATTATTAAAATTATTTTAAAACCAGTAAAAAAGTCACAGATGTTATTTTAAATCTTTTAAGTTTATTTTCAGTTTTGATTTATTAGCATTAAAATCTAAAGAAAAAAGAAGTGCTTTGAGCTAGGAAATAGTAACTGAAAAATTACTTTAAAATTTCTTATTTTTCTTCTTGGTTTTTCACACCATCTTGTTTTGAGGTTTTATTTTTATGGGGTTTTGTTTACTCACATATGGACAGGTTTTCTCTGTGTAGTAACTTGGGAGACTTGTCCTTGGAGCTGAGCTGCCCCAAAGGCCCAAAGGGAGAGATGTGGAGGCAGCAGACTTAGAGCCACTGAAAACCATCAAGTAAGTGAGCTGTTGCTGAAGTCCCAGAGCCACACTACACGGTGGGCAGTGCTGTTGAACAATTTTATGGCAGAGCTGGTAGTGAAATCGCTAGTGTGACTTTTTGTCATTTAAAAAAAATATGTTATACTATTTAAAAAACAAGCTATCATCATATGTTTATATCCTGAGTTATGCTTGTGAAGAGAAACATCTTAAAATAGGCAGAGAGAAAAGACACGACTTACAGAGGAACAAAAATAATAATTATAAATTATTTTTTGTCAGAAACTATGAAACCCAGAAAAAAGAAGAAAGAAAGGAATCTTTAAGTTACTGTGAAAAAAAGTTCAAACTAGAATTCTATATCCAGGAAGATGATCTTCCAGATGTGAAGATGAAGTGAGAGGCAGGAGCCCTGCCAGCAGACCGAGCTACAGGAAGTGAGAAGCAGGAAATGGCATGGGGGGGATGTAGGTCTGCACTTGACAGTGACCAGAGCCAGAGAGAGTAAAGGGTGGCATAGTCACCTGGGAGGGACGCTGCTCAGCTACATAAAGGAACAGACTGCTGACATGCATGACAATGTAAATGGCTCTCAGAACAGATTTGCTGAATGACACATATTCATCCTGTTTAGTTCCATTTATACACAGAGCTAGGACAGGCAGAAGTAATCTATGGTGAAAAATATCACAACAGTATTTTTTCTGGAAATATAGGATGAATAGGACAAGAACGTGAGGACACTTTCTGAGGTCAGATTTTATATCTGGATAGAGGTTTGCATTTCAGGGGTGTGTATAGTTTTTCAAAATTCAATGAATATATACATTACATTTGTTAATCTCATTTAAGTAAGTTTCACATCTAAAGAGAAAATCTGTAACAGATAATATACATGTTGATAACCTATGGGGAGATCATTGGTTATCTGTGATTGACTTTGAAAAGAAACTAGAGAAAATGATTGATAAATTATAGAGAAAAAATTGTCAGGTGATAGGTACTTGGTAAAACATGTATGATAATATGTTAAGGAAGAATCAGCATGGAAAATATATAGGTATTCATTTTTTAAATTATTTATTTTGCTCAACAGTTGACATTGTTCATCATAAAATTCTGAAAAACAACCAGCACAAAGGGAAGAGTGTTAGAACCAAAATTTGTATCTTTTAGAAGTTAATATTGAAAAATGCCTTTATGACATTGTGGATTTCTTGTATGTGACACAAAGAAAAAGAATCATAAAATAAGATTGATGAAGTCAACTGCATTAAATTTATCAACTCCTCTTTATCAATGGCAGCATTAATAGGGCAAAAATGAACTGAATGCAAGATGGTATTTGCAACACGTGGGATTAACAGTGACCCAGCTTCCCAACCTACAGAGAGCTCTTACCAATCAGCATTTTTAACAGGCTCAGGTAACCAACACAAAGTTGGGCAAAATATGGCATTTCATCAAATGACAATCAAAACAGTTGTAAACTTATGATTAATAAATGTGAATAAAAATGACATAACTATCTCAGCAGATCACGTCAAAGGGTGAAGTCTGAAGCACATGCTGTTGAGCATGTGGCCCTGAAGCTACCCCACACTGTCGACGGCATCAGTCCGTTTGGAACACTTTCTGGCACTGCCCGACAGTGTCAAAGCTGGGCACGTCCGTGGCATAGCAGCTCCATTCCTATATGGACAGACCAGAAAAAGTCTCAAATCCAGCACCAAGCTGCATATATAACACATTTCCTATCAGCCTTTTCCCTAAAAAGTCTACCAACCAAACAACAACTAGCCAACCTGGACACAAAAAAACATAAGACTGAACGAAAGAAATGAAGACACTAAACTAGACAAATGGTATTATGTCACCACAGACCGTCCAAAAGCAGGTAGAAATAATCTGTATAATTGATAATGGGTGACGGGTAGAATGGCATGGGAAAAATGTGCCATATTGGGACCCAGGTGAGTGCCAGGTGCATGCAGCTGGTATAGCCACCGCTCTGCTTTGTGACCCAGATGCTCTTTACATGGATTGTAATTTCATTTATTAAAGTGTACAAATCGATGCTTAATTCACTTTTATATTTATATCATGTTTCACAATCTATTCTGTTTTTTAAACAATACAATATTATTGATAATGTTGTGATTCTATATATTGTCCTAAGTATAACAAAAGGGTATTTTGCTCAAACGATACCTTACTCCCTGACTTCCTACAACCTCTCTAGGCTTTTAGAGCTACTCCCTTCTCCCCTCCCCCACCTCCATATGCAATCCCATCTGAAGCTGAGAGGCAGAAGAGGGCAACATAGGGAAGGTACCTCAGGACAAGCTTGCTGCCCCACCAGCTGATGATTTGCCCCAGATGCAATTTGGCTATAAATCCCAATGTGTCCCTCCCACGTGTCCCTGTCACGCAGGTGTTCTGAGCCACCTAGCTGATGTCTGCACCTTCCAGCACAGGAGTCCCTGCCACATGTGACCACAGACATCACACACAGGAGAGGCAGCCAGCACTGGGGATACAGCATCAAACTGTGAAAATAAAATAACATGATTATTTTTAAAATGCAGCTAATTCTCATTAAGTCCTCACACTGGGCAGGGAGTGGTTTAAGTGCTTCATGTGTGTTTGAAGTAGGAGTGATGTTTTCATTTTACAGTTTAGAAAAGCAAGGCACAGACAAGTCAAAGAACTTGCTTGAAGTCATGGAGCACGTGAGTGTCAGAGCTGGACTCCAAATGGAGACACTTGCCTCCACACCCTCCCAATCCTGACGATGTGCTGTTAGCTACCACACACGTCCTCAGGTGGCGTCTGCTTTTCATGCCTGCGTTAGTATTATTTCAAACACAAGACAAGGGGTCGAGTGATGTGTACACTCTAAGTCTCCATTGATGCTGTGTGTGTGTCTTTGTAGCAAAGCTGTAACCTACATTATAAAAGATTTATCTGTACTTTATGTATGAATAATATAATACAAAGAGTTAAGTGACTTCAGACTAACCAGACAGTCCAAGTGCTATCTTCATAGATCCATGCTACTGAACAATTCAATAAAAATATGAAATAATAACTTTCTTCTTTATAAAATTTATAGAAAATCCCCCTAAACATTTATCTAGTGAATGGCGATTTTTAAAAAAAGAGAGTTCTACAAGTTTTTGATTCCTTTCTTTCTCAGTATTTAAAATAGATTGTGTTGCAACCTGTCAAGGCCTGGCGGGTCCTCTTTAGAATTGGGGAGATGTAAGAAAATGCATGGAGCCATGGGGATGCTTGACATGCCTTCATTCACAGGTGGGTGAACCATGCACTCTGCAAGCTGCGTGTCTCTCTAGTGAGAAGCCTGTACTTGCTTAAGTACTAGAGGCAAACAAAGCTGGCTTCCAGGCAGAAAATTATATAACATAGCATGATTCTGTGCCTTCGAGCCCACTTCACGTTATGGGAACCATTTATGGGACATAGTCTCAAGGCTATGAGAATACTTCTGATCAGGCCCATTAAAGGTTATGGGAAACTGCTTCCCTTAGTTACCCAGACACCTGGCTGAGGAAGCCAGTCTGCCTCCATTTACCCTACATAGATTCACTGAATATCGTTGAGTGCTTCCTGAGACAGAACAATATAAATTTATAGGATTTCTTCTAAGAATTTTGCTGTCTCTGGTCCGTACATACCTTCCCAACCTGAAGTTAGATGTCTACCAGTATTTTTACTCATGATCATATTCAAAATAACTAGTTATGAGCTAAGTCTTTATATTTGTAAGGTCATTTGGTTTTAAACCATTGACAACTATCTTTTGAAAGTGTTTCATGAAGCTAAAGGGTGACTCATTAACTTTTTGTAGACATACCAGAACCCAGAGTGAGGCAATGCACAAGGCACCTAAAGAGGTTAGATGGAGACAGTCAGGGGGTGAGCCCAGTGAGGATGGGGAGCAGGGGTCAAATAGTCAAGAATATGTCATCTGCAGAACAATGATGCATTGTTTCCCTGGTCCATTCACTATTTACATTTCAATTCCTTTCATATTTCTTGGGGGTTTCTAGTCTGCCAAGTTTTCCTGGTTATGAATGCTTCACTGACTTTGACTATAGGATATTTTCTATAAGTTGTATGGTAGATATGGGTACCACTAAGAGGTTCCCACTGTTTTTGGACAAAGGATCATTGCTCCCCATTTCAGACACTGACCTTTGACCTTCCTCAGTTGCACGGGTTGTTTCTGCCCCTGCCTGCCTCCTCTGGGCCCGCTGTCTGAAGGCCCCTGCACTGCAGCTGCTCAGTAGCATCATTGGGCAAGCATGCAGGGAGGCAGCGCTATGAGCACATTGTTTCCAGCTGTGAAGAGAAGCAAGCTGCGCTGTGTGTTTCAGGGTAACTTCATCTGTGGCTTCCATTCAGACCCCTCACAAATGCGCTGGTCTCAGGCACCACGTACCTCCTCCATTACCCCTGTCTCACTGACATGTTTGTGATCCATGAACTTAGCAAAAGCTTCAATTTCCTGCTGTTCATTCTGGCTCTTCATTCTACCCACTGACTGCCAGCATACTGGCTGTTGTGCTTGCTGTGGAGCTGGGCTACAGAACTTGAACCCTGACTGGTGGTACTGCTGTAGGGCAGGCACTGGGTGGACCTTGTCTACCATGGTCACCCTGCAGTCCCTGTGGAGTCTTGGTGCCTGAAGCCTGTGTGACAGAGATCTGGGAGTAACATATAATAGCTGGAAACCCTGCTTCACTTGTCAAAGGTGAATGTGCACATCTCAGCCCGAGGCCTATTTCTTCTTGATTTGAACTCATTTAACTACCTCTGAGGTGTCACTTTCATAACCTAGCCCTGGAACCAGTAGAATAAGCTTTTCTCAATATGTTATTAACCAGGTTAATGACATACACATTGATGAAAACTTATAAGGTGAAAACATCACTTACCTTGAAAAGTTTTGAGAAATATTTGAAGCGTTAATAAAATAATATTGACTAGTATGTAGCTAGTAACCAATAACTTCATCTAGTCATGACACTAGTCTACATGCATCAGCTCATTTAATCCTCTGTCCAGCTCAGTGCTAAGTATAACATGGCCACTATTTCACAGATGAAGTGAGGTTTATCACGGCTAAATGGCTTGGCAAAGATCACAGAGCTATGAATAAATGAACCAGGATTCCCCCAAGGTATATACCAGCCTAGAGCCTCCCCTCTCCACTAGAAGCCATAATGCTTAAAGGGTACCACAGTGACATCAATGCCTGTGAGCAGCTTCAGGGATGGATCTCACACATCCATCCTGGGAGAATGAGCATGTCGACTCCATGGTTTCTGTGTGAGAATGCATGCAGGACATGCATCCATGTAGGGGATTTACTGGTAATCCTGACTCTCTTTCTTTCCATGTGCAGGTTAAAATTACTTAGACCAGCACAAACACACTCTAGTACAAGTGATGTAAATTCAATAGAGCAAGTATCGGTGCATCGGGGAATCTTAGGAAGGAAAGAGCATCTTCTGTAGAAGGTGTCAGTTGTTAGAGGAGAGAGCAGGGGGAGTGAGCCAGAGGCATCCTTGCCAACAGTGTTGCCAGGTCTTTCTGTCTGGGCAGGGGCCAGCCCGGGCTCTGGCAAGGGAAAGGGAGGCTTTCTGGACAGAAGGAGGCAGCGAGGGCAGAAACAGGACATTGACAAAGCTCCAGACACAGCAACTGGGTGAGAGAATGGAGAGAGCTTGGAGCCTGAAAAGAAAGAAAATATCTGATGAAGTTATTTTCAAGGGTGAGATGAGGAATGTGGAGGCTGAGAGGAGCGAAGAGCTGCTTAGAAACAATGCTGGTGCCCCACAGGCACACAGCACCACGTAGGACGGAGTATTTCATTTAACACCAAGTGTATTGACGCTTGTTCACATGACTCAATGCTGACTGGACTGAAGTGACCTGCTGTTAATAACAGCATGACTGTCCACAGAGGGTCAAGACGCAGAGGCAGCGAGGCTCCTCAGGAGGGAGACTGACGTCCCTTCATCTTAGCTCCCACGCCACCACCATGTGGGCCAGTCCAGGGCCTGCTGCAACAGCCAAGGTCACCCTTTCACTTTGGACAGTCACCACTGATCTGTCCCTTGTGTTGGCTGCTCCAGCTCTGGAGCATTCTTTACGCCCGGCTGCAGGAGGCAGGCCCACAGCACAGGCTGGGAGGACACCAGTCACTCGGGGGAATTTCTGAAAGTGAATTTGCCACTGCGACAATAGAGAGGCATCTTTCAGGCACATTGTGTTAAAATATGATTCTCAAAGAACTGAGAGTTGTTCTGATGAATTCTGTTTTGTCTCCTGTAACACCATACACACCAGGGAACTTTATAAATATTGTTTTAATTAGAAAATCTTTAATAACTATTGCTCTAAGAGACTCAAAAGCTGTTCTTAATTCATGATGCGATTCCGGCTAGCTGTGGAGTCATGGGAATATGAAGATTCATCAATGCCACTGACTTCGGGTCTCTAATGTGATACAGAGGCTCTCCTGCCATCGCACCAGACAATAAGTCAAGAGATGTGGATTTAATTACTATTTCGAGTGATGCAGAGTAAAAGCTACAGTTACTGCAGGTGGGGAAGAATCAGGCACAGACTCTACCCCACGGAAACTTACAAACCAGCAGAACAGCAGACTGTGCTTTCATGTCTGGATATGGCCACCCCTTTTCCCTAAGGGATCTGTTAAATTAAAGGCTTCTGTAGACAACTTTCCTCAGTTTTGGAGTGCTCAGAGCCCAAAGGGAGTAATGCAGCTCTAAAGTATTCTAGTCAAATGCATTTACCTAATGAGAAAAAAAAAATGTATTTACTCATTTATTGAGAAGAGAACAACTTAGCTCTAACAAGAATTTTTTCCTCAGAAAACTGAATCTTTTCTTTAATTCTTAATTCAGTATAAACTGGAGAATGTTAATTAGTTCATTTCCGTCTTGTACAAATGTTTTCCTTTTTAAAAGCACAGTGTTTGTGCTCCCATTGCGATCAGGGTCCAGGTTGAAGTCGCCCAAACATCACAAACAGACTGCTCTGTCCTGGCGGGAGGGCCACCCCAGGTAGGTGAGCAGGCTGCCACCGCAGTTTCCAGTCTGTCTGATTCATCATTGCAGGTACTACTCCTTGAAAATGCATGCTTTCCAGGTTCAGTAAAGAAACAAGAAAAGAAGTGGAAAATTTTGTTCTGAATCCTTGAAAGAGCATTGGTTCACTCACAAGGATTGCTCATTCCACTTGTGAAACGGTGCTGACAGCGCTCTGAGCACTGCAGGCAGGCTGTGTGTGCAAGCTCACAGCAGCACGCTGCGCTAGGCTGCACCAGGGTGCAGGTTCGGTGTTGGGAACGGAGAAGTGGGAAAGACTCACATCCACTGGTAAACTCATAAGACAGCAATGCCCGTCACCATGAGCAATTGGACTTCCAGACGGCTGGTTGTCTCCCAACCATGCTGAATTTGTAAGTGTGTCTTTGGAAGATGTCAAGCAACCATTACCTGCCCGGTGACAGTGGATGTTCCTAATTTCTACATGGGGACAGTTACACTAAAGTCCTCTGTCAAAGTCTGTTCATCAGAACTCTCAGGAATCTGGGGATACCCTGAGGGACGTTTGTTATTAGCACCCATTGCGTTTGCTCTGTGAAGTCACCCGATTCAGTTACTGCACTGTTATTTCCAACTGGTGGCAAGGAATAAGTTTGTTTAGGGTGGTCTTGTAGCCAAGTGGTTATGAACACAGATCACCACGTGCCAATTGTGTGACGTAAACTCAGTAGTGTAATTGAACTGCTCTTGACCTTAGCTTCCTAATCTGTGAAATGAAAATAATGCCAGTGTATATTCCTAGTATAGTTGTTGAGTGAATTGAAAGGTATAATCCATGTTTGCAAGACTGTCTAGCACAAAAGTGCTTTTGTTAGATGACAGTTTCTTAAGTTTTATTTTGTGAATTTAGTTATTATTCAAATAAACACTTGCTAAGTGGATTAAATTGCAGGTTCTTGGAGGCAATTGCAGGTTCTTGGTGAAAGTAAGTGGATTCCAAATAGTTCTTTCTTACAGAGAATACACTTTAGTGGAGGAACAAGTGACAAGTACCAATATGGTAGCTTAGAGAGGGCAAATCCCATCTTCTTTGACTTGTATGTCCACACTACCCAGACCCCAGCAAACACGTGTACAAACGCCTCTAACTTATATCCTTTTCATTGGCCAATATGGCAGGCCCCCATTGGCTGAGCTGCTACTGGGCAAGGAGGAGTCTTCCTCTTGCTGAGGTAATAAATAGCATCACTTCTTGTTGGAGATGCAGGTATAACCCTTCCTGGTGCAGTTGCAGGTATGACGCTCTTCCTATGGGGTCAGGAGTGTGCTGAGTGACACATGTGTGAGTTCTCTCTTCTAGCCAATGACTCATTTTAAGTGAAGTTCCTGTTTATTAGTTTTCAATGACAGGACATGTTGATGAACATTATAAGGATGGACATTGAATGACCAGAGTATGAAGAGGCTTGTTTACTCTGTTAATGTTCCTCAAAGGTGCCCAGCAGAGAACAGGCTCTCTGCTGTCAGGCTGACCAGGTGCCTTCTCATGCGATGCCTCTGCAGCTCCATCCCCAGTGCCTACACATGGGCTCATGAGCCAGGTGGCTTTCATGAAAGAGAGGAATTATGTATACATTTCATTCCAGAACTTTCCCTCCCCAAAGTTGAACTGGCTACTACATTGCTCATTTCTAGTCTGCAAAGATCAGAAACAAAGTTGAGACTCTGACACAGTGTCACACTTAGTGGAACCATCTGGCCAACTGAGGGCAAGTTGCTTATGTTGGTGAAGGGAAAACAGGTGTCCTTCACGAACGGGAGGTGTTTTGTCACCTAAAGGGTTTCTTATTCTAGACATAGAGCTGCTTCCCATGGTGCATTGCTCAGTGTCACCATAGCAGTCACTGAATGCCTCATTCACTGTCATAGCATCACTCAGATCTTCACCCCAGGGAGCTGTCCTATGAAGACATAAATGACACAGCTGACTCTCAATCATGGGATTCACCCATTGCATCTGATCCCTATCAGCTGGAATCAGCCGAACTACAGGGACGATGAATGGGTTTATTGAATACTCACTTTTGAAGGGTGTGGTGCTGTCTTATGAGGCACAGTTTACCCCCTTCTCATGCAACTTTCTCTCAAGGCCAAAGCTCACAGATCCAGAAGCCAAAGAGTGCATGTAGGAACGAATGTCTCCCTATTAAACCTCGACCACCTCATAAAATGTTGGCTTCTTATCCTGTGAGTTTGGACTCATTTCCAGGACAAAAAATGCTTCCACTCAATGGCTATATAATAGTTACCTCAGTGAGATTGAGACCGCCACCTGCCAGTTTGGCTCCTCATGTTACTGATCCAATATGTACAAAAGGTGATGATTGTGTTGGAGGGACTATTACCTCTGATCATCAAGGGGAAGTGCTGTTGCCACTGCACAATGGGTGCTGTGAAAAGAATGAGGTAATCTTCTAGGGTTTCCCCTAATATTCCCACATCTGTTGGCAACATATAAAACATATAATGGAAGCTTACAGCAGTGTGGCAGCAGGAACACTATGGGGTCAGGCTCTTCAAGAATAAGGACTGGTCACTCCAAAAATAAAGGTCTTTAATCAACTGAGGCACATGGCTCGGGTAGTGGAGGAGTGAAGGCA
Organism: Anoura caudifer; assembly: GCA_004027475.1. Classification (NCBI taxonomy): domain Eukaryota; kingdom Metazoa; phylum Chordata; class Mammalia; order Chiroptera; family Phyllostomidae; genus Anoura; species Anoura caudifer. The sequence goes on along the minus strand of PVKU01009101.1, from coordinate 36,287 downwards.
TAAATGCCAATTATCTTCTCTTGACCAATAGCACAAACAAGGATTATGCTCATTATGCACATTCCCACTTTTGCTGTGATACTGTATGTTTATACATTTCTGAGCATTACTGAGTGACTGACATTGCTGTAGGGACAACCTGGGGCAGAGCTTGGAGCAGGACAGAGGCTCTTCTCATAACACTTGGTCCTAGTGGGGCCGACAAATGGTAACTGGCCAGACAGATGAGTACAAAACCTACTGTCAGGTGATAGTAATGTGTGCCAGGAAAAGCCATTTCTGATGATTTCTGTTTCTCTGAATAATTGTTCCTTAAGCTGTTAATTAGAAAATACTGAGTTTTTAGGGAGTTGAACCATTTCACCAGGAAGAACATGTGACTAGGTTCTCATTAACATACAAATGCGCAAACACCACTTTAAAGATGTGTCTTAAAAAATAAATTATTTCAATCATCTGCTGCGGGGGGGCTCCACCTGCAGGGCCTCCTGGCCACCATGGATGAGAATAAGTCTACCAAGACATGATCTGCTTGGGGAGGAAAGGTGGCCAATCTCTCAAAGGAGAAGGGCCAAAAACCTTTTCCTCCATGGGATTTTATTGGGTTCATTTTGCACAGGAATACAGGCTCATTAATCATTGTCAGGCAGTAAGGATCAAACAATAGGTAATATACAAAGAACTCTGAGGGCCTATTTTGAGTCAGGGTCAGATAGCTAAAGAGCCATAAAACTTTGAGGAACAAACTCACTTCTTGCTTGGACCCTTATTTAATTGAGAGCATTTTAAATAAAGCAGGTTTCACAGGATTTTGCTTATTCTTTCTTAGGCCTGATCGCCCTAGGGAACCTGCCCTTTCCAGCACAGGGCTGCACCCACCATCAGCATTGTTTTAGGCTTAAGGCGTTGTCTCAGGCTTAAGTCAGGCATCCAAGAGATTACGAAGCTTCTCGCAGACAGAATGAGGACTCAGGTTATGTCAAAGCTGAGGGTCCATCACCCCCTTTTGCTGTAGCCCCCACGTGATCATGCCTGTCTTAGGTCGTTCCCCCCCTTGGGGAATCTTACTGGTCATTGGCTAACCGATCAAGCACTGGGGGCCAGGCAGGGTGAAGTAAAAGGGGCAGAGGTGGTGTCCCTGCTAGGAAGATAAGCTTTGTCTTCTTAGTGGGTTATGGTCTGAAGGTCACTCACTCAGCCTTAGCCATGGGGGTGGAGGGGTTAGAGCTTCTGAAACCAGGCAAGGCAGTTTCCAACACCATCTCAAACTTTTTTGGAAGAGAGTCCGTCCCATCAACCAGACAATCAGGAAGCCATCCATCTGTGGTAATGAGGAAACTCATTACATAATTCATTTTACTTTATGCCCCTATACATCAATCTTCTCTGAAGATCCATTAAGATTTAATCCAAGAATTCATTCTCCAAGGAAGTGAGAGGCACTTCAGTGCACAGAAAAATAACAAGGTTAACATTACGAAAATATATTGTCTCTAAAATACGGAGCTTTGTTGATTCAGCACTTTAAATCCCCCTTTTAACCGTTAGTACCAAAATGAATTCTGAGGGCTGGAATTCATATTGCACTGAAACACTGTATTTGTAAATGCCAATAAATGTTGTTGGACTTTCAGAACTTAACTTCTAAATTGAACTATTTTTCTTCCCTCTTCCCCATGCATACTTTTCTTCATTGGTCTCTTACTATAAGTAAATTACTTTTCAATAAACCAGACTGGAAAAATGAACATATTTGTGGAAGGGAGGAAGGAAAGAAGGCTAATGTGTCACTATTAGGAATATGATTTATTTTTAACTATTATATTAAAGTGCAAAATTAATATAAAAGATATGCTAACATTCCTGTTTATATTACTTTTACATTATGTTACTTTGGGGTATCTTCCTATAGTCCAGTGTATCTGGTACAAAATTATAAGTGAAGATGACAGGTAAAATTTTGATAGTAAACCAACTGAATGAAGAAACAGGTTTTGTGTTGACCCCCAACAGCAGAAACATGTAGCTGACAAAAGCCACAATCAACACTTTGTCTAAAGTCAGCCCATGGCTCTGATAAAAGCATGCGAAGTCCTTCTGTTCCCAAAGGGGTAAAAAACCCTTAAAAGGTCACATTCACATGAGAAAAGTTGGATGGATGAAAGGTAAACACAGTGACAGGCAATTTGGTAAATAAATAAATGAATCTATTAAATATAACACATATCAGGTCTGTGCCCTTCAAGAGATAATATGAGGAAAAAACAATAAGGAAGTTCCTCAGGAAGACTCCCGGCTCTGCTCCACTTGGCGCCCATGGCAGCCTGGCCATTGGGGCCCCATCACGGCAGCCTGGCCACAGCTCACTTCAACCGCTTTATTGCTACGAAGTACAAGTTCTAGAGATCTGAAGCCTTCAACTGTTCTTTCTACAAAAAAATCCTGGGTACTTATAGGTGAGATCATAAAACAATAAAAAAAAGGTAAAAAAGATCCTGGGTACTTTCTATAAAAATGAGCAGTTAAAGGTTAAGGTTTATTTTGCACTGATCTTTCTGAAGCACCCCTCTCTGCTTTTCTGCCCCTCCCTTTGGTGCCCCAGGCTCTGCCACTGTGTGCTTGCCCAGGATGTTCCATGAGGTGAGCAGAATATGAGTACGTTCAACTAGTGATGCTTCCAGGAACCTGAAATCAAGCTTAGATCAACAAGTTTATGGTTCTACAATATATTTAAAATAATCCTTGCTGTATATAACATTAAAAGTATAAGAGTTTGCCAGAGCTTCAACAATAGCTATGGTAACTTCAAGGCATGAACGTATCACCTATTTGTGTAGTTGGAATGAAACAGCCCTCGTTGTGGCCTTGTTCCTTTTCTTTTTGACACCAAGCTCATACACAACTTTGTAAGTGTGAAGCACTCCCAGATTCACTGAGAGGAGACACATGGACCTGTGTGCCTGTCTCCAGGGATCTTCCCCAGCAGGGCCGGCTCCTAAGGCTTGAGCTCCCCAGAGGCCATGGAAGAACCTGCATTTCTGGATGAATATTCTGGAAACCATACTTGGGTTCTGCAGACAGTACCCCACAACAGTCCTCCCTTTGCAAGTGCAGTAGTGTTGTTATTTCTTTCCTCAAACAAGCGATGCCATGGCTGACCTCAGGACCAGCTGCACTGACTAATGACCCCTTGTCCTGGCACCAACCAATCTGTGGACACCATGACCCTGAAAGGACACACCTGGAAAGCTGATGAATATTCTACTGTGGTTCTCACCTGAGACCTCCCCTAAGATTCCTGCCTGCAAGAGAGAAATGAAAACCCTCAAGACAAAGGACCCAGGCTGCGCTCTCCCTCTGGAGATCACACCTGTATCTTTCCCTTTCCCCCTCTTTTTCTCCCACAGGCATGCATCTCCAATACTTTAAAAGATCCCACAGACTTGCACTCATGGCAGCAGCAGGCAGCGGCAGCTTGTCCCGGGCTAACCCCCTGAACCTGTCTCCAAGGCCCCCTGTTCTCTGACTTGCCAGTGAACTTACACAGTCCCACCCAGGCTCTCCATTGCTTCTTCTCTGCTAAGCCCTTGTTTTGCTGTCCCCAGCTTTCATAAACATCTTGCCTGAGTGCATTTTTGCTGTGTACGGTAAACTCCTGCTTGAGTGCCCTTTGTCTCCTGACTGACATCTTTCCTTCAAGAAGGTAAGAATTGTGGTCTCGTCATCTCTATGGTAACAGAAGTAAATATCTCCTATGAAAAGTCATCTCTTAGAATTCACACCTTTTTTCAAGTGAATAAAGTGGAAAATTGAAAGGTTAAGGATTACTCTGCAGGACTTGTCAGTTCTCAGTGTTTTGCTTGCATGTCGGGCTGTGGAATCAGGGTTCCCTCCCCTACATGTCTGGAGTTGCACAGGGGGCTCAGATGGTAACTGCAGACCTGGTGGGAGAGACTCTGATGGCTCATCTCTTGTAATCTGACCCAGAGGGAGGTCTGTGCCCCAGAGTAGCTGGTAGCCCCTGGTAGCTTTTACTTTGTTGAAAGGTGGTCTAAGGCGACTTACAGTGAATGTGTGGTAATGCATACAGGACCATCTGCGATGGCCCACTGACCTCTGCACATGCAGCTTCCCTCCTGTGGCTGTTTCAGTTAGAATCCAACTAAACGCTTTGCTTTCCCTTTCTATCCCAATTGTGTGATTTTGACTCCCTAGCAATCTTCTTTTAAATTAAAAGTTTCTACCTTATTGAGCTATAATTTACATGAATAGCTATAACTACTTAAATTGTGTGATTTAATATGACTTAGAAGTGAGTGCGCCTGTCTTCTCCCAGCCCCAGCAGTGTGGGATAATTTCATCAGTCACTAAGATTTGTTCAGCTACTGAGGAGTCTACACTTCTGTGACCTGTGGCCTTTATTGTTTTGTCAGGTTTTGGTATCAGGGTCTTGAAACGAGTGTTCTCTATTATTGGAAGGAGTTCGTAAATGTTCACTGTTGTTTTACTTGAGTGCCTGATAAAATTTGCTTGTGATATCAGCAGAGCATAGCATTTTCTTTATCAGAAGGTTTTAGGTACCAAATTCAATTTCTTTAGTAGATACAGGGCTTATGTTAATTTTCAGACAATTTATTTCACCAATGTTTGCATATCTGTTGGAATGACGTTGTTCATAATATTCTTTCACACTCTTTTCATGATTGAAGGATTTTTGGCGCTGACTGTGTTTCATGCCTGACCTGGGATCCTTGCTGGTCCTCCTTCCTCCATCAGAGCAGCTGGGGATTTACAAATGTCCTTAATCTCCTCAAAGAATCAGCAGGTCCACTTGCGTGAGGGTTGTCTGCTGGATAAACACCACTGAAGTTGTGGAAAATGTAGTGGGAAATTACACCACTTTTGTTGTTCCTGTGCATTTTCTTTTCCATTTCAGTTTGTGTTGAAATAATGGGGATGAACTTGTATTACATAGCAACTGGGGGCTTACAGGCAAATAAAAGAAACTGAGGAAGAATAAGAGGCCACAGAAGTAGAGATGATTTGGTTAAATCTAATGTAAATAATTCTGATTGTCTCATAAATCTCATCAAATGGACATTTTAATGTGCATTGTGCTTTATTTGAACAAGTTGGTATGTATGTAGCTGAACTGATGGATTTCCATTTAAATTAGGCCACACTAAATAATAAGCACTTGGGCTTGCATGTGGTTTCCCCCAAAATGCCACTTTTTTGAGGAAGTTATTATCCTAAGCAATTCACAAAAAAGATGCATATAGATTTACTTGATATGTAAAAATATTTAAATATGCAGATAATTACTATGCCCACATTTACAGTTACCATATAACCCACATGCTGACCAGGAAGAAAGAATGAAGCAGATAACTGACAATTTTACTGGCAAATTTTTTAATGTGAATAGGAAAGGAAATATTACCAAGTATATGGAACTCTATGAAACAACAATAATAAACATGTGATTATTTTTATTATATGGTAAACCAGCTGATATACATATAGACATAATAGACACGCTTCTCAATTACAAATCTGGTGCCTGGCTTCTTTGGAAACAGGTCAATTTTTGGTTATTTCTTTTCTGTTTTTTTTTTTTTATTAAGCTTAAGCAGTTACTTAAAGATTCACTCATTTCCTTGCATTTATATTTTTAGTTCCTCCCATTATTTTTCACACTGATGCATCTACTGCAAATCTTCAGTTCTCTGCACTTAGGAAGCATCTATAATTGTAAAAATAATTTCTCCCATTATAAATATAACATTCTGCTTTCAACTCAATATACTTTCCCTCACTACATGGAGAATGTTTGGCTTTATATTTTCTCTTTAATGCAAAGCAATATTGCACTTCTTATAACACATTTATTTTAAACAAAATATTAAACACAATTGCAGCCTCAGTAAAGTTACATTCCCAACTTGTGGTTTATGCTCATCTTTCAATATGTGATTGATGAGGGGTGGGGGGGCAGACCCCTGAGCTTCTCCACCTGGATTCCCTGAAACTTTCCCTGTTATCTGTTAACTGATGCTTTTCTTCTTTTCTTTCTCTGGGAGTAGCTATGACTCAAATCCCAAGTTTTTGCCTGCCTTGATTCAACCCCAGCTAGCTGCTTAATATTATTGAAAAGCGGTGATTTTAAGTGCACTGATTAGGCCAGTGATTTGAGATTATCTAGCTGTGCTTGGCACAGCTCCTCCTATGTTTCTTGGGGCTTCACAGGCTGCTCTAGAGATCCGTCTAAATCCCCGGTGGATTTTTGGTGCCAGTTTTGAAGTTTCAGTGGTGCTGCAGAATAAATTAAAACATTATGAAATATAAATTTTAATTAAAGCATTGTGGAAAGCTTAAAAGATATGTGATTGGCCAGATCATATTGTTTGATAAGGTCATTATAATAAATGATATCTACACATATAATTTAATTTTTTAGTAACTACAAAAGAAGAAAAAAAGAAACTGCTTGATTTTATTTTTTCAGCCTTATTGAGAAATAGTTGACATATAACAGTTTAATTTAATTATACAAATTTAAATGCAATTCCTTACCAAGCTGTGAGTGTGTGTTGATGGGGGTGTGCAGGGAGGAGGGCAGCTGGCCCGCAGAGACTGCAGCTGGTCTGTGCTCCTCACATCAAAAGGAAAAGACGTTGTTCTGAACTGAACTCAAATCACCAAACAGGAAATTGGAGCCTGTGGGGTTTGAAACTTACTTTGAAAGAATTTGTTTTTATACCTTGTCATCAAAACTGATTTAGAGCAATTAAAACAGAAATGAGTATTATGTAATCATCTTGTTTATCAGCATTCAAAACAAGAAATTTCAGTTAATTTAATGAACATGAAATGGAATGATAAAACAAGCCCAATTATGAGAATGAACACTCTCAAGTAAGCTGAACAATTCCAAAGAGTATAAATGGAATTTTTAAATAGAAAATCATTTAATGGAACTGCAGAATGATTGGAAAGGAAGTAGAAATTGAGAAAAGGGTCATTTTAATATTTACAAAACTGTAAAGTTGGCTTTTAGGAAAGAGAATCCATAGGAATGTATAATATAGACATTTGCTCCAGTGACTATGAACAGTGAAATCCCAATACAGCCCTGACTGGTGTGTCTCAGTTGATTGGGAATCATCTTGCAAACCAGAAGATCTCCAGTTTGATTCCCAGTCAGGGCACATGCCTGAGTTTTGGCGTGTGAATGAAAGGCAACCAATCAATGTTTCTCTCACATCAGTATTTCTCTCTCTTTCTCCCTTCTCCTCTCTCTAAAAATAAATATATAAAATCTTTTAAAATATCTCAATAGATAACTCCGTGTGAGTTTATTCTGGTCACTAATGCAATTCTCTGATTAATCTCCAGCTAATATGCTGATTTTCATTTTTTAAAAATTTATTTTTAAGTATAGTTGAGACACATGACTCAAAATGCCAACAAACTAGAACACCTGGACAAAATAGATAAATTCCTAGAAATGTACAATTTTCCAAAACTAAATCAGGAAGAATCAGAGAATCTGAATAGACAGGTTATACCTAGTGAAATTGAAGAAATAATTTAAAAAAATCCAAATAAACAAAAGCCTTGGTCCAGATAGTTTCCCCGGTGAATTTTACCAAACATTCTGAGAAGTACTAACACCTCTCCTCAAACTATTTCATAAAATTCAAAAGGGGGGAGGCTTCCCAACTTATTTTACAAGGCCAGCGTTATCCTAATTCCAAAACCAGGTAAAGACACTACAAAGAAAAAAAATTATAGGCCAATATCCCTGATGAACATAGATGCCAAAAGTCCTGAACAAAATATTAGCAAACTGAACTGAACACAGCAATGTGTGTAAAAGATCATACACCACGATCAAGTGAGATTTATTCTGGGGAAGCAAGGTTGTACAACTATTGTAAACAAATAATTGTATTTACCACATAAACAAAATAAAGGTTAAAAACCACATGATCCTATCAAGTACAAAACATTTGATAAAATCTAGCACCCATTTATGTAAAAACTCTCAGTAAAGTGGGATTAGAGGGAATATTCTTAAACATAATGAAGGCCGTATATGATAAACCCATTGCCAGCATCATACTCAACAGACAAAACTACAAACATTTCTTTTGACATCAGACTGGAAGTCCTAGCCACAGCAATCAGACAAGAAGAAGAAATAAAAGGCATTCAAATTGGAAAGGAAGAAGTAAAAATGTCTTTATTTGCAGATGACACGACAGTGTACATAGAGAACACCAAAGAATCCACCTAGAAACTACTAGAAGTGATAAATGAATTTGGCAAAATAGCAGAATACAATTAATATCTAGAAATCAGTTGAATTTTTATATGCCAATAACAAACTATAAGAAAGGGAAATTAAGAAAACAATTCCATTTGCCAAAAGAATAAAATACCTAGGAATAAACCTAACCAAAGGTGTAAAAGACCTGTAGTTAGAAAATTATAACACACTGAAGAAAGAAATTGGAGGAGATACAAATAAGTGGAAACACATATCATGTTCCTGGATAGAGATAATTAACATCATTAAAATGTCCATACCACCCAAAGCAATTTATAGATTTAATGCTATTCCTATCAAGATTCCAATGTCATATTTCACAGAACTAGGACAAATATTTCAAAAATTTATATGGAACCACAAAAGGCCCTACATAGCAACAGCACTTGTGAGAAAGAAGAACAAAGTTGGAGGCATTATGCTACCTAATATTAAACTATACCATAAGGCCATATTAATCAAAACAGCATGGCACTGGCATAAAAATGGACACATAGATCTATGGAACAGAATAAGGAGCCCAGAAATAAATACACAACTTTATAGTCAATTAATACTCATCAGAGGAAGCAGGCAAATACAATGGGTTAAAGACAGTTTATTCAATAAATAGTGTTGGGAAAATGGACAAATATGTTCAAAAAATGAAAGCTAAACCACTTTTTTATAACACATGCAAGAATAAATTCAAAATGGATCAAAGACTTAAATGTTAGACTAGAAGCCATGCAAATCCTAGAAGAGAACATTGGCAGCAAAATCTCAGACACTGCTCATAGCAGTATGTTATTGGATGTATCTCCCAACAAAAGAAAAAAAAACACATGGGACTACTACATCTAACTAAAAAGGTTTTGCACAGTAAGGGAGATCATCAACAAAATAAAAAGACAACTCACAGAATAGGAGAATATATTTGCCAATACATCTGATAAGGGGTTAATATCTAAAATTTATAAAGTACTGACAAAACTCAACACCAAGAAAACAAACAACCCAATTAAAAATGGGCAAAGGATCTGAATAGACACTTATCCAAAGAGGACATTCAGATGGTCAATAGACATATGAAAAGATGCTCAGCATTACTAATCATCAGAGAGGTATAAATTAAAACCACAATGAGATATCTCTTCAGACCTGTCAGAATGGCTATCACCAATCAGTCAGCAAACAACAAAGTGCTGGTGAGAATGTGATGAAAAGGGAACCCTTCTGCAGTGTTGGTGGGAATGCAGACTGGTATAGCCACTGTGGAAAGCAGTATGGAGATACTTCAAAAAATTAAAAAGAGAGATGCCTTTTGACTCAGTGATCCCACTTCTGGGGACATATCTGAGGGAACACAAAACACTAATTTGAAAGAACATAAGCACAACTATGTTCATTATAGTGGTACAGTTGCCAAGGTATGGAAACATCCCAAGTGTCCATCAGTAGATAAGTGGATAAAACAAACTATGGGACATTTACACAATGAGATACTACTCACCCATAAAAAAGAAGAAAATATTTCTCTTTGATACAGTATGGATGGACCTGGAAAACATTAGGCTCAGTCAAATAAGCCAGCCAAAGAAAGACAAATGCCATATGATTTCACTCATATATGGAATCTAATGAACAAGCTGACCTATCAAGGAAAATGGAGACAGACTTATAGATGGAGAGCAGGCTGCCAGCTAGTTATGTTGGGGAGGTTAAAAGGTGGAGGAAATTGAGTAAAATGGAAAAAGAACTCAGGGACATGGACAACAGTGAGGTGATTGTGGTATAAGTGGACTAAATGCCAATTGAAAAAATACAATAAAGATTAAGTGAAAAAGAAAGCAGAAGTGTGACATGGTTTCATTTATTTTATTTTATTTCTAGTAAAGAAGGAGAGGATAGACTGAATAGAATAGACACTTGCAGCGAGCTGCCAGGTTTGCAGACAATGTTGGTAAGAAATGTAGAAAACAGAAACTAGTTTACATATTTTAATCAAGGAGGAGATTAATAGAAGGAATCAGGATTCACAATACAGTTGGAAAGGCTGACAGGGCTTGCTCTAGGCTACCTATCCAGAATGACTTCTGAATTAGCAAAATGCTAGGGATCCCTGTTTCATAGTCTAACCAAGTGTTAGAACCAAGGGCTGGACCTTGCTTACATCTTTCTAACTCCTAACATCATGGGAAGCATCCAGTGGGCTGAACCTATTGAGATTCCAGACTCCTGGCTTCAGGGTAGCGTGGGAAATTTCCATCTTTCCAAAGTCTTCAATCAGATTGAAGCCAGAAGTTGAAGCTGAATCTGACATTGAAGCCTCCCCAGCTCAGTAACTTAGCAGCCCAGGTGGGAGATGTTGAGTGCCTAACTTAGTGCAGAATCAGCAGAGATGAAGGGCACGAGCAGGTTAGTGTACACAAGGTACTGGGAGACTTCTGGGGGCATCAGGGGGCCTGGGGATGACTTTGGGTTTCTTGTCTGATGTAAAATGTGGTTGAACTAGGGAATGTGTAAAATGGAATGATGGTAGACTAATAATTAACTGTCTAACTGGAAAGCATTTTAATGAGCTGAAAACCTAAATAATTAGTTATCTTCTGCTGTATGACTCCAAAACTTAGAGACTTAAAATAACACACATTTATCATCTGACTGCTTCTGTGTGCACCTGTGTCCTGCGCTCCTTGGGCTCTCAGACTGCAGTGGTCCAGGTGCTAACTCCGTCATCTTATCTGAAGGACATTGCAGCAGGGCCCACTGCCAGGCTCCTTCATGACTTTTGTCAGGATTTAATTTTTGGAAAGTCAAGAACTAAGCACCTCCATGTGCTTCACTGAAGCTCTGTCCTGCATTTGTAATGCTGTCAGATCTCAGGTCACTTCCACACACCCTCCTGAGATGCTGCAGCCTCTTCAGGGTTTTTAACAATTTGCATACATTGGCCTTCCATATTTGTGCTGTTGAGTTTTATGCATTTTGACAAATGTATGATGTCACATATCCACTATTGCTGCATCATGCAGGATACTTCTGCCACCATGAAACTCCCCTGTGAGTCCCCATTCCTACTCCCCAAGCCCCACTGTCCAATTTCTTATCTGTCTTTTTGCCTCTGTTGAATTTCACCTGATTGTAATCACACCTAACATAGCCCATATAGTCTTTGCAAGCTGGCATCTCTCATTAACAATACGAATTTGAAGTTCTCTGTCTTTCTGTGGCTCAATAACTCCTTTTTCTCACTGAAAACATTGCATTGCATGGGTGTACCACAGCTTGTTTATCCCTTTACTTATTGAGATTTTGGCAGTTATGAGTAAAGCTGCTATAAACATGCATGTAGGTTTTTGTGTTTCAAAGTTGAGTTTTTATCTAAGAGTACAGTATGTGGATTTTACACAAGATCAGGTTTATCTTTGTAAGAAACCTGCAAACTGTCTTCCACAGTGGCTGTCAGTCTGCACACCGACAGGCAGTGAGGGGTCCTCTTTTCACCCTCATTAGCATCTGCAAGAGTTTTTGGATTCTCATGGTGGGTAATGATATCAGACTACAGTTTTAATTTGAATGTCCCTGATGACAAATAATGTTTGATATAATTTCATGAGCTCACTTGCTGTCTGTCTTCTTTGGTAAGGAGTATGTTCAGATTTTTGACTGTTTTAAGTTTGGGTTGTGTGTTTCCCTATTGTTGACTCTTTATGTACTTTTTGTATTCTGGATACAAGTTCTTTTTAATGAGATATATATGTTATGCAAATATTTTTCCCCATGTGAGGCTTGTTCCTTGATTCCTTTCATGGGATCTTTCAGAGGGCAGGTGGATTTAATTTTAATAAAGTCTAAGTTATCAATTTTCTTTCATGAATTATACTTTTGTTGTTGTATCTAAAAAACCTATTACCAAATCTGTAGTCACATAGGTTTCTCCTATGTTTTCCTCTAGAAGCTTTATGTTTTGTAATTTACCTTTATTTCTACAGTCAACTTTGAGTTAAATTTTCTGAAAAATGTAAAGTCTACATCTATTTTTTGCATTTGGATGTCTGAATGTTCCTGCAACATTTGTTGAAAAGACTATCCTTTATCCAATGAATTATCTCTCATTTGTCAAAGATCAGTTCAGTATATGTATGTGATTCGATTTTTGGTCTATACTATTCCATTTATAAAAATAAATATTTTCCTCTCAGTGTTTTGACAAAGAACTCGAGTCAATGATAAAAAGAAGTAATGAGAGTTGGAATCCTTGCTTAGTTCTCAATGTTAATTCACCCATTTTTTTCTTCTGCAGTTTCTACTTTGTTGTTAATCCTATCCAATAACATTTTCATTTCAGTAATTGGGTCATTGTTTCTTTAGATATCTCATTTTGTGTTTTTTTCCATACCTTCCATTTTTCTCCTCATGTAAATATCACCTTTTACATTCCTTATCAGCTGGGACATTTTTATATTATCTCCTACTGTCTAACTATGGTCATTTCTCTGTTTCTGTAGACTATTTTATTCCTGATTATGGGTCTTATTTTTTTGTTTGTATCTCTAACAGTTTTGATTAAATAACAGACATTGCAAATTTAATCTTGTTGAGTACCAGAGTTTGTTTACAATATTTAGCTTTTTCTGCCAGTAGTTAAGTTAGGTGTGGATTATTTCTGTGCTTTTGAGGCTTGCTTTTAATCTGTTTTATGGTGGGTCTAGGATAACCTTACTTCTAAGCTAGTCCTGTTTCCAAGGCATGGCCTTTCTGGTATCTCTGCAGTGGATCCTATGTATTCAGTACATTTTCATTACTGTGGGTGGAGGGAACATAAAAATTCTCAGCCCTCTGTGTGCCATGGAAATGATTAATCTTATACTTTACAAATAATTGTTGTCTCAGAATTTTTTTTTGCCTGGCTGTGTAGGTTTTTATTTACTTGTGCACATGTAAGTGGTCAGCCAATGGCTCAGAGAGACAATACTAGGTATCTAGTCTTCTGTAAATGCTTGTTTCTGTCTCCTCACCTCAGCAGGGATGCTGGGTTTAGTTTTCCCTGAAAAACAGCAATGTCTCCATTTGAAAGTGTTAGCAATGGCAGGTACTTCGCCATTTGCTTCTGTTCTCTTAAGAATCATAGTCTTATGATACACATTGTCTTAAGTTTGAAAATACTTATTTGTTAATACTTTATTTTTACAGGTGTTTCCAGTGGGAAAGTAATTTTGAACCTTGTTATTCTCTCATGGCCTGAGCTGAGAGTTGTTCTGAATACCTCCCTTGAACCTCTTTCTGAATCTGAGACATTTCTCACCTTATGAATACAACTTTCACAACTAGAAACCACGGCTTATATCTTAGTTTTAGAAGTTACTGCATAGGCATGAGACTTAGACTCTATTAATACTGAAAGCAGTAATTTTTAAAATTGCACAGAATATAGTAAACTCTCATTAATTAGTAACTTTTACTGCATGGTTAATAGACCTAGGATGTTTATTGAAAAGGATTTTAATCATCAAGCATAAACTAAATTACTCTGAGGGTACTAATTATTACTCTTCCCTCCTCTGTTACTTCTCTTTCCTTTCAGTGAATGCTATTGTCAGCTCCTCTGTGCCTGTTCCTGTTTATAGCCAGTGAACTTAATTAAACTTTGATAATTTAACGTGGAATGTAGCTGCACAGTGAATTTTTCCTTGGTTACACTTTCCCTAAAGACAAGCAACACAAAAATTCACCTGAGGGTACACCTAAATAGAAACTTTTCCTCCAATTTAGCAACTTGATGCCTACGTTGTTCCTAAAGGAGTCAATCTGTTGATGTATAAGCCTCTGCAGCTTTCCCTGAGTAGCTAAATCGCCATTGTTTTATATTTATAATCTTTTGTTTGGGGGAGAGAATAGGGCGGACATATCAACATTAAACAATATTTTTGCTATGCCAGAATTATGTAGGAATATATGCATTTTACCTTCTACTACTCATAGTGTCCCCTTGAAGTGTCAATGTGGCCAGCAGTTTTGGCAAAGACCTATCAAACTTTATATTTTAATATAAATAATATATTAATATAAATAATATAAATTTATATTATATAATATAAATTTTGATATAAAGTCTCTTGCAGAGATTAAGAAAGGTTAACATACATTCAGCATTCAAGGCAGCTTATTTTGTGAGAATTTCAGTTACATTATTTTTTTCATTGATTTGATTGATGGGTAAATTCATCCATGCATGTACTTATTTCTTGCACTCAGAGTCTGCACACAGTATTGTGATAATAAGAAATAGCAAAAAGCCTGAGACTTTGCCATTGTGTTCTTGAAGAGCTGTTGTTATACGTGTTTTATATTGGCTCCAAAATGAATTCTGTCTCACTCTACAAGGAGTTCCAAGTCTCTTTCTCTCTCTCAACTTTCTGTCAAAATATTTTTACCCCATATTTCAGCACTGTATCAAAGACTATAGCACTCAACCTGTCTTTTTTGAGACTTAATACAAAAGTTCCCTAAAGCTGCTTTATGACTTTTAGAAGGGCTCTGACATATTTTGAATGAAATTTGTTCAGTGTCTTCTTTCCTCTGGCAATGTTTATATCATCTCTGTCTGCATAGATAGATAGATATAAATATTAGATACAGAATACTTATACAAACATGAAGACACACATATGATTTACATATTTATAGACTCACTGGATTCACTTCTTTCAGATGAAGTATCTCAAGTTATTGAAAAGCTATTCATTCATACAAACCATTAATGTAGTATTACAAATTACAACATGATGACATTGCTCTAAGTGAATTAATTAGCTCTAGCATGACCAGTTGAATGTTTCAAAAATTGTATATTTCTCCTGACCATGTCACCTGTTTTAATTCAATAGGAAATATCTGATAGATAAAAATGAATATTAACAATATTTCTAATTTATACAAAGTAATCCTATTCACTGAAACAATTTCTGTTGTTCAGGAGAATGAAGAAGATTGGTACAGAATTAAGAGTTTATACTTTTCCATTTCCTAATTAATTGGGACAAATTTTATTTTGTTTACAACTACATTTTCAGTATTTAGGACTCACTATCTAGCTGACACCCAATAAATATATATTTTATTTATTCCAAGAAATTGACTTACATAAAAAATCAATTTCAAAGAGATGCAAATGTTAATAAAATAAATATACAAATCAATCAAAATACCCATTATAGTTTGAAAATGTTAAAATGTAAAAAAAATTTACCTTGGAAAAAGGAAAGCATGTATTTATTGGATTTAGGGAATCATAGATTATGTAGGGTAAGTAATAAGAAAAAGTTGCAATATTTAAAACCAAGGATAGAAGGAAAGGAATCCTGAAAACAGCAACACAGAGATTCTGGCCAAGATGGAGAAATAGGCAGAAATGCTTCACTTCCTTACACAACCAAAAGAAGGATAACAACCAATTTAAAAGCAAAGAACAACCAGAACTGCCAGAAAATCATTTGCATGGAAGTCCAACAACCAAGGAGTTAAAGAAACATTCATTCAGACTGGTAGGAGGGGCAGAGATGGGCAGCCCGGCAGAAAGGACACATGTAAGGCAAGGCAGTGGACTGTGTGGGCTATCCCAGATAAGCCAGGAGGAACAGCAGGGGAACAAGACAGACCAGGAAAACTAGGGTTTCAGCATGGGAAACTAAAGACTCAAAACCCCTGGTGCTAAAAACCTGTGAGGGTTGCCGCTGCAGGGGAAACTACCAGTCTCACAAGAGAATCTACTGGAAAGACCCACAGGATCCTAGAAAGTACACAAACCCACCCACCTGTGAACCAGCACCTGAAAGGTCATAATCCACTTGTGGGAAGCAAGGGAAGTGATGAAAGTGGACAAGAGCTAAGCAAGTGGCACTGTTCCCTCTTGGACTTTTTCCCCACATATAGTGCCACAACACTCAGAGGATCATCCCACCCTGGTGAATACCTAAGGCTCTGCCCCTTACCATGTAACAGGTAGGCCAAAATAAAGAAATAAGGCCAAAATGAAAAACCAGATCAAAACTCCAGAAAAAGAACTAAGCGATGAGAAGATAGCCAACCCATCTGATGCAGAGTTGAAAACAATGGTTATCAGGATGCTCACAGAATTGATTGGGCTCAGTCACAAATTGGAGGAATAAATACACAGGGAGCCAACAGTGAAGGAAAGGAAACTGGGACTCAAATCAATGATTTGGAACAAAAGGAAGAAATAAACATCTAACTGGAACAAAAGAAACAAAAATTCAAAAAAATGAGGAGAGGCTTAGGAACCTCCAAGGACAACTTTAAATGTTCCATTATCCAAATCATATGGGTGCCAGAAGAAAAGGAAGAACAAGAAATTGAAAACTTAGTTGAAAAAATAATGAAGGGAAACTTCCCCAATCTGGTGAAGGAAATAGACTTCCAGGAAGTCCAGGAAGCCCAGAGAGTCCCAAAGAAATTGGACCAAAGGAGGAACACACCAAGACACACCATAATTAAGCTACCTAATATTAAAGATAAGGGGAGAATTTTAAAAGCAGCAAGAGGAAGGGAGAGAGTTATATACAAAAGAGTTCCCAAAAGGCTATCAGTGGATTTCTCAAAAGAAACCTTACAGGCAAGAAGGGGCTGGAAAGAAGTATTTGAAGTCATGAAAGGCAAAGACCTACATCCAAGATTACTCTATCCAACAAAGCTATCGTTCAGAATCAGAGGACAGATAAAGTGCTTCCCAGATAAGGTCATATTAAAGGAGTTTATCATTACCAAGCCCTTATTTGTAGGGAACTATTGTGCCTGCTAAGGGGTCGAGAGTAAGGGTCTGACATTGTGAAAATGATGTATGGGCCTGGTCCTCGGCCTCAGGGCATTAATGTCCTTGCATTGTTCTGCCTGCCTTATTATCAGATCGTTCCCAAGGGAAGTACAAGAAAATATCAAAAGTGGAATGTGCGTGCATCATGTTTCCTAAACAATGTATCTATCAGGATGGTTACTGTTACAAAATGTCCTCTGCGGTTATGCCTGCAGGAGCTTGTAATCTTGTGCTATTCTTAGACTTTTCTAGTTGTCTATATATATGACTGTACTCTTTAATAAAATTGCCTTTTGCCAGCAGAGCAACTGGTCGCTTCCTTTCAGTCCGTCACTGCGCGTCACGAGCCCCTTGTCACGCTGGCCGCGGCACTTATTATATGAAATGTTAAAGGGACTTATCTAAGAAAAAGAAGAAGTTCCAAAACTATGAGCAGTAAAATGACAACAAACTCCCAACTATCAACAACTGAACCTAAAAAACAAACAAACAAAAAATAAGCAAACAATGAGAGTAGGAAAGAATCACAGAAATGGAGATCACATGGAACATTGTCAGTGGGGGTGGGGAGGAGGAGAAGGGGGGAAATTTACAGGGAATAAGAAGCATAATAGGTAGGCGCAACATAGACAGGGGGAGGTTAAAATAATATAAGAAATGAAAAAGACAGAGAACTTATATGTACAACCTATGGACATGAACTAAGTGGGGGTAGGGAAGGCTGGAGGGTAGTAGGGAGCAGGCAGGAGGTGGATAAAGGGGAGAAAAAATTGGGACAAGTATAATAACATAATCAATAAAATATACTTAAAAAAAAAAACCAGCAGCAACAACAAGAAAAACTAAAACCAAAACCAAAACCATGTGAAGTCATTTCAGGTGAATAGACTCCAAAATTTATAAAATTTGGGGATGATATTTTATTTTTCAGTGTGTTGTTTTTTCGAATTAAAATATGAAGTATTTTTCCAAGTATATTTGAAAAAAAGATAAAATAGAGAGTAATAAGATTCATTAATCATGCTTGTGCTGAGAGAAAATCTCTATAAATATTTCAACACATTTCTTTTTAATATATTTTTTATTCTGAGTGTTCATATGAGTGTATAATTGTGTGTTTTACAGTATATTCATGGGTAATTAACATACTGGAAAACTCCTGTAGTGGGCTTTTCCCCAACAATGTTATTTTAATCAAGGCTGGGCAGTCAGCAAGCTGGTAATCTTCAATACTTTCTTTTTGTTATTGTTAAAATAATGAAAATTAGCAAAAAACCTCTTCAAATTAAAATAATATTTTCATTAATTATTGTATTCTCTCTACATTCAGGTATCCTAATATTTTTCTTTTATTATTTTCTCTTGAGGATAATTATGTGTTATAAAAGTAGAGTAAGATTTTGTTTACTCTTTTTCTTAGAATCTGAGTCACTTCCTAGGCTTCCTCATACTTTTCTTATGGAAGATCCCCTCCTCACAGGCACAAAAATTTCAGGTACAGATGAAATAAATGTTTTCTTTAATCATGCCTTGGAAAATCCAGCCTCTGTCACTAAATGCTTGTGACTGTGATTTTAAAGAATGTTTGGTCAGAAGATGAACTAAAAAAATGAGGGTAAACAATATATTAGTTATGGAATTTATAGTAATTATTATAAGAGTACTCAACAACATGAAAAAAGACATAAAAACCATAAAAGAGGAGCAGCCAGAAATAAAGAATGCAATTTCTGAAATAAATAATAAAAAGTAGGAGTAAACAGTAGGTTAAATGAAGCAGAGGACTGAATCAGCAATTTGGAAGACAAAGTAGAAAAGAATGCTCCAGCAGAGCAGAAAAAAAAAAAAAAAGAAACAAAACAAAACAAAAAAACAACCAAAAACCAAAATGACAAAGAATTTTTAAAAATGAAGAAGGCTTGGACAACATGAAGCACATCAGCATCATGGGAATAGCAGAAGGGGAAGAGAATGAGCAAAGGATCAAGAACCTATTTGAAGAAATAATGACCAAAAACTTCCCTAATCTGATGAAGGAAAAAGACACACAAATCCAGGAAACTCAGAGAGTCCCAAACAAATTGGACCCAAAGAAGCCTACACTGAAACACATAATAATTAAAATGACAAGGCTTAAAGACAATGGGAGAATCCTGAAAGCTGCAAAAGAAAAACAGGTAGTTACCTAGAAGGGAACAACACTTAGACTGTCATCTGATTACTCAACAAAACATTTTAGGCTAGAAGTGAGTGGTGTGAAATATTCAAGGTGATGAAAAGCAAGGGCCTACAACCAAGAATACTTTACCCAGCAAGGCTATCATTTAAAATCTAAAGTGAAATAAGGATCTCCCCAAACAAGAAAAAGCTAAAGGAGTCTGTTACCAAAAAAAACAATATTGCAACAAGTGTTAAAGGGCTTGCTTTAAGAAGAAGATAAAGAAGTTGAAAAAAGCAAGAAAAATAAAAAATACAGAAGAAGATAGTTTAAAATTAAAATAGCAATAAATATTTATCCTTCAATAACTGCTTTAAATGTAAATGGCTTAAATGTTCCAATCAAAACACATAGGGTAGCTACAAGCCTCATATATATGCTTATATGCTGTCTCCAGGAAACACACCTCAGAACAAAATGTACACTAAGACTAAAAATAAGTAAAAGGAAAAAGATATCTGATGCAAATGGAAAGGAAAAAATGCTGGGGTAGCAGTATTTATATTTGACAAAATAGACTTTAAAACGAAGGCTGTAGAGACAGAGGACACAACATAATGTGAAGAGGAACAATCCAACACAGGAGCCCCTAAATGTTTACCGCCCTAGTAAACATTTATGTACCAAACACAGGGGCACTTAAGTATGTGAAGCAAATCTTGATGAACATAAAGGTAGAGATGACAGAAATACAGTCATTGTCTGGAATTTTAATGCCCTATTGACTTCAGTGGACAGATCTTCCAGACAGAAAATCAGAAGGAGACAGCAGCCTTTAAGCCACAATAGAGCAAATGGATTTAATTGATATCTTCACAGCATTTCATTTGAAAGCAGCAGAATATATATTTTTCTAAAGTGCACATGAAATGTTTCTTAGACTAGACCACATATTAGGACTCAAGTCTCAATACATTTAAGAAGATTGAAATTGTAGCAAACATCATCTCTGACCACAATGCCATAAAGCTAGAAATTAATCAGAAGAAGAAGCCTGAAAAGTACAAAGATATGGAAGCTAAATAACATGTTATAAAACAATGAATGGTTCAACAACAAAGTCAAAGAAAAAGTAAAAAATGTCTTGAAACAAATGAAGATGAGAACACAATAACCCAAAATCTGTGGGACATGGGGAAAGCAATACTAAGAGGGAAATGCATAGTATTAGAGACCTAGCTCAAGAAACAAGAAAAAGCTCAAATAAAAAAATCTAACTTTATATTTAGGAACTTGAAAAAGAACAACAAATAGAGCCCAAGATGAGCAGAAGAAAGAAAATAATAAAGATCAGGGCATAAATAGGCAAAATAGATTCTAAAAGATATAATACAAAAGATCAATGAATCAAGAGCTTGTTCTTTAAAAAGATAAACAAAGTTGACAAACCTTTAACCCGACTCACCAAGAAAAAAAGAGAGAGGGCCCAAATAAATAAAATTAGATGTAAAAGAGGAGAAATAACAACTGACACCAAAGAATACAAAGAATTGTAAGAAAATATTATGAACATATGCCAACAAACTAGAAAACCTGGATGAAATGATAAATTCCTAGAATAATACAATCTTCTAAAACTAAATCAGAAAGAACCAAGGAATCTGAACAAATAGATTACACCTGGTAAAACTGAAGAAATAATTTAAAAAAAAAAAAAAAAAAAAAAACTTCTAACAAACAAAAGCCCTGGAGCAGATGGCTTCACAGGTGAATTTTACCAAATATTCCAAGAAGAACTAACACCTCTCCTCAAACTAGTTCAAAAAAGATCAAGGGGAAGAAAGAGTCCCAATCTCAGTTTACAGAGACCAGCATTCTCCTAACTCCAAAACTAGATAAAGACACTACAAAAGGAAGTTATAGGCCAATATCCATGATAAGTACACATGAAAAGTCCTCATCAAAATATTAGCAAACCAAATACAACAATACATGGAAGATCCCACCATGATCAAGTAGGATTTATTCCAGGAATTCAAGGTTGGTATAACATTTGTAAATCAATAAATGTGATACAGCACATAAAAAAAGGATAAAAACCATATTACCATATCAATGGATGCAGAAAAAGCATTTGAAAAAATCCAGCACCCATTTATGATAAAAATTCTCAGCAAAGTGGGAATAAAGGTAACATACCTAGACATAATAAAGACCACATATGACAAACCCACTGTCAGCATTATACTCAACAAACAAAAACTACAAGCAATTTTCTCAAGATTGAGAAGAGAGAGATGTCCTCTTTTACCTCTCTTATTAAACATAGTACTGGAAAACCTTGAAAAGCATCAGACAAGAAGAAGAAATAAAAGACATCCAAAATGGAAAGGAAGAAGTAAAACTGTATTTGCACATGACGTGATACTGTACGTAGAGAACACTAAAGATTCCACAAGAAAAAAAAACTACTAGAACTTATAAATTAAATCAGTAAATAGTAGGATACAAGATTAATATCCAGAAATCAGTTGCATTTTTTATGTCAATAATGAACTATAAGAAAAGGAAATTAAGAGAATAATGCCATTCACAATTGCTTCAAAAAGGATACAATATCTAAGGAATAACTCTAACCAAGGAAATAAAAGACCTGTATTCAGAAAATTATAACACACTGAAGAAAGAAATTGAAGAAGATGCAAATAATTGGAAACAAATACCTGTTCATTAATAACATGAATTAACGTCATAAAAAGTCCATACTATGCAAAACAATCTATAGATTCAATGTAAATTTGAATTCACTGATATCAAGATATCAGTGGCATATTTCAGAAAGCTAGGCCAAATATTTCAAAATTTTATATATTAATTCAAAACAATATAATGACCACTATGTTCATTGCAGTGTTATTAACAATCACCAAGATATGGAGGCAGCCCTATTGTCCATCAGTAGATGAGTAGATGAAACAACTATGGGACTTTTAACCAATGGAATACTGCTCAGCAGTAAAACAGAAGAAAAATTCACCCTTTGCAACAGCAACAATGGGCCTGGAGAATATTGAGCTGAGTGAAATAAGACAGTCAGAGAAAGACAAATACCATATGATTTTACTCATATGTAGAATCTAATGGATAACTGAACTAACAAGCAAAATAGAGACAGACTCAGATGGAGAGCAGGCTGACAGCTCTGGGATTTGGTGACGGTGTGGAAGTTTTGAGCAAAAAAGGAAGAAAGGACTCATAGAATGGTGATTATTGGTGGGGGCAAAGAGTATAAGAGGGAAACTGGCAATGAAAAAATACAATAAAAAATAAAACAAAAACATTTTTTTTTAAAGCAGAATGTTCAGAGCACTGTTGAATCCAGAGATGATGCAGCAAAAGCAGTTTTAGGACTGGGCCCTGTTCACTCACCCCAAGCGTGAGGTTTGATCAGGCAACGACTGGAGTTTCATTTGTGGGTGAATGGGCAGTACTTTTTTCCTCCAAGGATGGATCGTGAATTGGTTTTGGTGTAAAAGGCCTGCGGGCAGGGGGGTGTGTGTCTCTGTCATTCCTTCAGCATTTGCAGTCCCACTCAGGGCCAGGTCACCTGTGTCCATGTGACATCTGTCCTTGCATGTCTACAATCTCTCCATCCTTCCCACCTCCAAAGTCCCCAAAGTGGATGCTTTGGCCCCAGATGTCTCCTCATGCCCACCTCCCCTGGCTGGCCCTGCTCTTGTCCAATGTCCCCACACATGTCTTCACCCTCTGCCCCCTGGAGCTGCATGTCAGTCTAGAGTGCCCCCCACCCCACCCCGTCCTCCCCCTGGGGCCCACCCACAGGCACAAGCAGGTGTCTCACTGAGGCAGATTCCCCAACCCCCATCAGCCCAGCTCCACAAGGTGCTCACCTGGCCAGGTGAGCTCTGCCTACTGCTGCCACATGGAGGTGGGTCCCTGGGCCTACCCTGGAGGCCCCTGCAAGCCCACTGAGAGCACTCCAGAATTCCAAGGTATGGCTAAGGACAGGGCTTCTCAGGTGCTTGGAGTGAGTGTGTTGAAATTGGCACAAATGGGGGGCACCTGAAGCACAGCCCGACCTTTCTGGTGTCTGGATAAGGAGACCACTTGAAGAGCGGTGAGACCAGCTCAAGGTTTAATCCAGGTATGGAAAACAACCGCAAATTCATTTTGTATTTTGATTCTTTCACTTGGTGAAAGAAATTGTAGAAGTTGACTTCTTGCGAGTTAACAACAAAGTTGAGTGTCTTTTTAAACTGCTGTTACATGTTTCAAATCCACCTTTAAAATCAACTTTGGATAATGAGGATATCCATGATTGGCTATCCACAACTATCAATTTAAAATATGAAATAAGACTTGAGTGCAAAATTGTCCCATGTAATTATAGAACTGAGGCAAAGATTTACAAATCTCAAACATCTACTTCATGCAACAAAGGCAAGTGAACATCGAAATAGAGCAATGGCATGATATTCCTGAAAGAAAAAATGGTATGTGTCCAATGTTTAGCCAAGAGTGAGGTCATGTTATAACAGAGGATATGCTTATACCAGAAAAGCTGTTGTTCGTCTGAGATTCAGATGACACTGGGCATCCATATTTCATCTTGGAAACCAGACCATAGCCCTGGTAAGGGCTCCTGTTCCCAATGGGTGTGCTGTGGAGTTAGAGACCTGGAGCGATGTGGTCAGACTCAGGTTTTGGAAGATTCCTCTGAGTTCTCCAAGAGGTAAACACTTTTGACTGATTTTTGTATTAGTTAGTCTTCTACTGTTTTCTTTGCAAAATTTCAGCAAATAGGTATACATGTCTATTTTTATTTCTATCTCTCTTACATAAAAGGCTACTCAAAAGGCATTTCAATAATCTACCTTGGACTTGACCCCAAAGTCGGAGATGAGATTGAAAAGGAAGCCAGCAAGGCTCTTCCTCACCTATATTAAAGACCTTGGAAAGGTTGCTTTTTCAGTTTTGGGAATGAGTAAAACCAAAAATTAAAATGTACTTTACATTCAGTTACAATCTTCCATAACTGTATTACAAAATAGTACTCATTTACAAAGAAAATAAAACTTAAAATGCATAAGCATTTTTACAATAAATCTTTGGCTTTTGTTTTGTAATATATGTAATATGCTGTTGTTTGTGAACATAATTAATAATAACCAACTATGAAATAAATAGATTAATGTATAAATAAATGGTGAGGTTATTCTACTCAAACTATTTTACTGATGAAACAATCAGAAGAGTTTACAATCTTCTCTGAATGTGTAATTGGACTTAATTCCAGTACTTTAAGCCTGTTTATTATTTAACTGAGCTTGAATTCTGGCTAAGTTTGGTAGTGTCCATAATGAACATGTTAAATCAAATTGCCTCAGATGGGCTTTTAAAACTCAGGAGATGATGCATTTCCCATTTAGATGATAAACAGAGTGGTTTTCAATCTTGATCAGTATCCAGGTACAATGGAGAAAGGAGATCCCATCTTAGGGAGTATGTGAAGAGTTTTTATTTTGTAGAACAAAGTGTCTGTGACACCCCCAATTGATCCGTCTATTGTCCCTTTATCCCACCTCCTTGTCCTTGTAATCCTTTCGCTTGAGTGACAAGGCCTCATATATTGAATTCTTGCAGACACAGAGGGAAATTTTATCTGTGGGTAATCTTTTCATCACCCTGGTCGAATGATTGTTCTTAGTGGCTAAATTGTCAAAGAAATTTCAATCTACTTCTAAGCTCACATTGAAAGAACTGGGTGAGGGGAGAGAGATGAGTTTCTTTAATGTTTTATAGAACACTTGGTTTTCATAGTTATTTTATCAGTTTTATTTTTAAAAATTTATTGAAGAATAAAATGGACTTAATTTTCAGAGTACATTTTGAAAAGCTTTGAAAGATGCATTTGCTTGTGGGGAAAAAGCACAATAAAATACAGACCATTTCCATCAGCCCTGACATTTTCCCATGTTGCTAGTGATCAGTCTCTCTTGTGCTCCCAGCTCACACTGGCCACAGTTTGCTTTTTGCCAGTGGAGGTCTACAGTGTAGGTACTTCTACTAGAATGCTCTAGACACAGAATTACATAGCTGATTTCTTTAAGTCAGCAAAATATTTTAAAAGATTTATTCATATTGTTACATTTATCAGTAGTAGATACTTTTTATTAATAAGTTGTTTCATTTTGTATTGCTGATTAGTATTTCATTGTATGGATACATTGCATTTTGTTTATCCATTCATCTGTTGCTAGACATTTAAGTTGTGTACCAGGTTTGGGCCACTATAAATAAAGCTGCCCCTGGCTCAGTTGGTTGGAGCATCATCCCGTACAACAAAAGGTTGTGGGTTCACTTTCTACTCAGGGCACATACCCAGGTTTCAGGTTTGATTCCCAGTCTGGGTGAGTACAGGAGGCAACTGATCGGTGTTTCTCTCACATCAATGTTTCTCTCTCTCTCTCAAATCAATAAACATATGTTTGGGTGAGGATTAAAAATAAATAACAGTAGAGCTGCCACAACCATTTATGTGCAGTCTTGGTGAGAGTATGTTTTCATTTTCTCAGGTGAGTAACTGGCAGTGGAGTGGGTGGGTCATGCAATGGTTGTGATTTAACTGTGTGAGAAACGGGCAAACAGGCCTACACTCCCACCAGCAGCATCTGTGAGGTCCAGCCACTGCATATCCTTGTAATTTTGTATCTTCAAGCTTTTTAACTTTATGTATGAGTGTAGTGATATCTCACTGTGTTTTTTATTCACACTTCCTCCTGTGGCTCTTGCTTGCACATGGCAAGAAAGTGAATTCTGCCAGCAGCTGCTTGAGTTTCAAGGTAGGTCTTCCTGACTGAGTTCGAGGTGAAATGACAGCACTGAAGAGAGCTGTGACTGCACAACAGGTAACATGTTTTGTGTCTCATAGGTGGATGTTCTGTGTAAGCGTCCAGTTCATTTGACGGGGTTATATTTTTTATTAATTAAATATGCATAACAAAATTATCATTTTAAACAGTTTTAAATGTACAGCTCAGTGGCATTTCATATATCATGGTGTTGTAAAACCATTGCCACTACATATTTCCTGAACTTTATTGCTACCCCAAACAGAAACTCTACCCATTAAACAACATCCACTCATTTCCCCTCTTCCAGCCCTCTGGTAGCCACCATTACACTTTCTGTCTCTGTGAATTTGCTGATTCTAGGTACTTGATATTAGCAAGGTCACATAATATTTGTTATTTTCTTTCTGGCCTATTTCACTTAGCATGATGTATTCAGGGTTGAATTGTATTGTAGAAGGCATGGGCCTTCTCAATACAGCACCTTCTCAAATGAGCACCAGAGCTGAGTAAGATGACCCTGGTCACATCCCCACAACAAACATGTAAAATTGAGGTACGCAGAGAAAAGTGAAAATAGGCACCACTTGTCATGGGTTGAACTACCTCCTCCCCAAAATGCACTAAAATGTTAAACTTTGGTTCCTCTAGATGTTACTTTATTTGGAAACAGGGTCTTTATATGTGTAATTGATTTAAGATGAGGCCATTGGGCTGGGCTCTAATCCAACATGCCCCATGTCACCATAAGAAGAAGGCACCAGGCCTGGAGTGACTTCCAGGGAAGAATGACCACACTGGAGGCAGGGGGAACAGAGGGCTGAGTCCACCCAGTGTCCTGAGGGAGCATGGCCTTGCGGACAGCAGGGCTCTGCACTTGGAGCCTGTGGAATGGAGAGAGGAGAGACTCTGACTGCTTTGTGCCATCTAGTTTGCGGAACTTTGTTACCACCAGCCCTGGGATTGTAATAGTCTGATATTAGTAGTTTTTTAATGGGACTGAATGCAATCCACTTTATTTTTAGTGTTTCTATTTTCAAGTTTTCTTTACTGATCACACATTACATTTGTTATAAAAATAAAGTAGTTTTAGCCCTGGCTGGTGTAGCTCAGTGGATTGAGCACTGGCCTGTGAACCAAGGGGCGGCCATTTTGATTACATGTCAGGGCACATGCCTGGGTTGTGGGCAAGGTCCCCAGTAGGGGTGTGTGAAAAGCAACCACACATTGGTATTTCTTTCATTCTCTTTCTCCTCCCTTTCCCCTCCCTCTAAAAATAAATAAATAATACCTTTAAAAAGTAAATAAAATACAATAGTTTTAAAAGAAAGATGAGTGAATGAAAACTATTAAGAATGGGCTTTTATCACTTTTTTACTCTTTAATATTTACTTCTATTTCTATTTTAATTACTTTGATCTTTCTATTATTAGATTCCAATTAATGAAGTATTTGTTTTTTAAATGTAATCTTTATTGTATTTTTTATTACCATTTAGTCCCCTTATACCTTTCCCCCCTGCAATCACTGAAACAGGGTGCAGTCAAGAGGGGGGCCCCAAATAGGGATTTGGAATGGGGTCCAGAACTCAAGGTGTCCAGGAAATATTAGAAAGATATATAGGATGTCCTCACCCCTACCCCACCACAGGTGTGAGTTGGGGGAAGGGACACATGGAGCAGGAACATGCAGAGCTGTTCTGCATAGCAACAGCTTTGCAGCTAGCCCCAGTCTCTGGTGTGGTCATTTACCATATCTATAACCTTTAACTGGTTACCTGGATACATTAAATAGCTGTGGCCATGCTTTCAGCCAGGGGGATGGAAGTGACTTACACCCAAGATGTAACTGGGAGTCAGTTTCCCCTTGTTACAGCACCTGCGTGAGAGCTTGGAGAAGATTGGCTCCATGACATGGGGCCACACCTGCCCAGACTCACTATGGCAGCCCAGTAAACTTGGAATAATACAGGAATGCTGGCAGGTGTAACTGATTGTAGGAGGAGTTGGAAATGGGGGTGCAGAGGAAGATTGGCATGGGGATTTAAACCCGTACATGACAACTGTTGAGGAGAGAACCATGCGGTTTTGCCAGAGTGGGGAGCCCTGCAGCTTTGGGGTGCTCCCTTTGTCCACATGCCTTAAGAAATAAGAGAGACTTTGCCTGGAAGAAGGGTGCAAGGAGTTTTGTTGATGGGCCATGAGAAGGTGCCACATGACTTTGGATTAATTGGAGATCCTGCCTGGATGGTGACACAGCTGATGGTGCTGGAAGCCTGAAGCACAGAAGTTTGCTTCTTTTCCTGAGATACAGTACCCCAGTTTAGGGCAAAGGGAGAAGGAACCACTGTGTGCATCTGTGGGTATCCTAAAGGACTTCGATATTTTAATGAAGGCATTAGGTCACTACTTTAAGTCTGTATAGCTTTAAATAAACATTTCCTTTCCTTTTCACAAATTTTTGGCATTGAGAGACGTCTTTCCTCTGGCAGTGGACAATGCAAACCTAGTAGGGGATACTTTTGGTAATAGTATATTGTACCCCCCTTGGCCCTGTTCTGTAATATCACCACACCGTTGTCCGTGTCCTTGAGTCCTTTGTCCTTTTTGCTCAATCCCTCCACCCACAATTCCTCCCCCCCACTAACTGTCATCTATTCTCCACTATGAGTCTATCTCTATTTTGCTTGTTAGTTCAGTTTGCTCATTAGATTCCACATATGTGTGAAATCATATGGCATTTGTCTTTCTCTGACTGGCTTATTTCACTTAGCATAATATTCTGCAGGTCCATTCCTACTGTTCCAAAGGGTAAGGTTTTCTTCTTTTTTACTACTGAGTAGTATTCCATTGTTTAAATATCCCTTATGGCTGCTTCCATATCTTGGCAATTGTAAATAACAGTGCAGTGAACCTAGGGGTGCTTATGTTCCTTTGAATTAGTGTTTTGGATTTCTTTGGATATATTTACAGAAGTAGGATCAGTAGGTTGAAAGGCTGATCTGTTTTTAAATTGTTCAGGTATCTCCACACTGCTGCCCACAGTGGCTACACCAATCTGCATTCCCACCAACACTGCAAAAGGGTTCCCCTTTCTCCACATCCTCGCCAGCACTTGTGGTTTCTCGATTTATTAATGGTAGCCATCCTAACAGGTGCGAGATGGTATCTCATTGTAGTTTTAATTTGCATTTCTCTGATGATTAATGCTGTGGATCATGTTTTCATATGTCTATTGGCCATCTGTATGTCCTCTTTGGAGAAGTGTTTATTCAGGTCCTTCACCCATTTTTTAGTTAGGTTGTTTGTTTTTGTGGTGTTGAGTTTTGTAAGTTCTTTATAAATTTTGGATAAACCCCTTTTCAGATATATCAGCAAATATGTTCTTCCATTCTGTGGGTTGTCTTTTTATTTTGTTGATGATTTCCTTTGCTGTGCAAAATCATTTGAGTTTGATGTGATCCCATTTGTTAATTTTTTCTTTTGTTTCCCTTGCCTGGAGAGATATATCCAATAAAATATTACTATAAGCAATGTCTGAGATTTTGCCGCCTAAGTTTTCTTCTAGAAATTCTATGGTTTCTGGTCTAACATCTAAGTCTTTGATCCCTTTTAAATTTACTTTTGTGTGTGGTGTAAGAAAGTGGTCCAGTTTAATTTTTCTGCACTTATCTGTCTAAGTTTCCCAATACTGTTTTTGAATAAAGTATCTTAGCCCATTGTATGTCCTTGCTTCCTCTGTCATATATTAATTGACTATAAAGAAGTATGTTTATTTTTTGGATCTCTATTCTGTTCCTTTGATTTATGTGTTTATTTTTTATGCCAGTACCATTCTATTTTGATTACTATGGCCTTATTGTATAGTTTGCCATTAGTTGGTGTGATTCCTCCAACTATGTTCTTTCTCAGGATCACTGTTGTTATGTGGGGCCTTTTACAGTTCCATATAAGTTTTTGAAATATTTGTTCTATTTTTGTGAATTATGTCATTGGAATCTTGAAATGAATTGTGTTGAATCTATAGATTGCTTTGGGTAGTATGGACATTTTAAAGATGTTAATTCTTTCTATCTATGAACATGATATGTGCTTATACTTATTTGCATCTCTTTCAATTTCTTTGTTCAATATCTTGTAATTTTCCAAATACAGGTATTTTAGTTCCTTGGTTAGGTTCATTCCTAGGTATTTTATTCTTTTTGTAGTGGTTGTGAAAGGGATCATTTTCTTAATTTCCCTTTCCATTAGTTTGTTATTAGCATATAAAAATGCAACTGATTTCTGGATATTAATTTTGTATCCAGCTACTTCTCTATGTACAGTTCTGTATGTATAGTATCTTTATGTACAGATTATTTATATATGGTATCACATCATCCGCAAATAAAGATAATGTTACTTTTTCCTTTTCAATTTGGATGCCTTTTATTTCTTCTTCTTGTCTGAATGCTGTGGCTAGGACTTCCAGTACTATGTTGAATAGGAGAGGTGAAAACAGACACCCCTGTCTTACTCCTGATCTTAAGGGGAATGCTTGTAGTTTTGCCTGTTGAGTACTATGCTGGCAGTGGGCTTGTCATATATGACCTTTATTATGTTTAGGTGTGTTCCCTCTAATCCCACTTTGCTGAGAATTTTAATCATAAATGAGTGGTAGATTTTATCAAATGCTTTTTCTGCATCTACCAATATGATCATGTGGTTTTTAGCCTTCATTTGGTTTATGTGGTGAATCACATTTATTGATTTTCAAATGTTGTACCAACCTTGCATTCCCCAAATAAATCACACTTGATCATGGTGTATGATCTTTTTGATGGATTGCTGTATTTTGTTTGCTAATATTTTATTGAGGATTTTAGTATCTATGTTCATCAGGGATATTGGCCTATAATTTTCTTTCTCTGTATGTATTTATCTGGCTTTGGAATTAGGATAAAGCTGGCCTCAAAAAATGATTTTGGAAACTTCCCCTCCTCTTGAATTTATGAAATAGTTTGAGAAGGAGAAGTGTTAATTCTTCTTGGAATATTTGGAAAAATTGACCTCTGAAGCCATCCAGTCCAGGGCTTTTATTTATTGGGCATTTTTTCATTACTGCTTCAATATCACTAAGTATAATCTGTCTATTCAGATTCTCTGATACTTCCTGGTTTTACTTTGGAAGACTGTATGTTTCTAGGAAGTTATCATTTCATACAGGTTTTCTAGTTTGTTGGCATATAATTATTCATCATATTTTCTTACAATCCTTTGTATTCCTTTGGTGTGAGTTGTTTCTCTTCTTTACTTTCTGATTTTTTTTTATTTAGGTCCTCTTTTTTTTTTTTTTTTTTTTTTTTTTTTTTTTTTTTTTTTTTTTTTTTTTTTTTTTGATGAGGAGTCTAGTTAAAGTTTTGTCAATCTTGTTTATCTTCTCAAAAAAACAGCTCTTGGATTCATTGATCTTTTGTCTCCCTTTTTTAGACACTATTTTGTTTATTTATGCTTTGATCTTTATTATTTCCTTTCTTCTACTCACTTTGGGCTTTGTTTGGTGTTCTTTTCAAGTTCCTTTTAGTGTAAAGTTAGATTGTTTATTTGAGCTTTTCCTTGTTTTTTTGAGATAGGCCTGTAATGCTATGAATTTCCCTCTTAGGATTCTTTTTCAAGTGTCCCACAGATTTTGGATTGCTGTCTACCATTTTCACTTGTTGCAATATATCTTTTGATTATTTCCTTGATCTCATTGTTGATCCATTCATTGTTTAGTAACATTATTTAGCTTCCATGTCTTTGCATGTTTTTCAGTATTCCTGTGATTGATTTCTAGTTTCATAGCATTGTGGTCAGAGAAGATGCTTAATGTGATTTCAATCTTCTTAAATTTACTGAGGCTTGTTTTGTGTCCTAATATGTGGTCTATCCTAGAAAACATTGCATGTACACTTGAAAAGTATGTATAATTTGTTGCTTTGGGGTGAAATGCTGTCAAGATATCATTTAAATCCATTTGATCTAGTGTGCTGTTTAGGCTGCTGTCTCCTTGTTGATTTTGTGTCTGGAAGATCTATCCATCAAATTCAATGGGGTGTTAAAATCCCTGAATATGACAGTCTTTTGATCTTTCCCTTTATGTCCATCAAGATATACTTCACATACTTTGGTGCTCCTATGTTGGGTGTGTAAATGTTTACTAGGGTTATATCCTCTTTTGGATTGTTCTGTTAATCATTATGTAGTATCTTTCTTTGTCTCTTGCTATAAGTTTGGTTTTTGGGAGTGTAAGAAATGCTACCCTAGCCTTTTTTTCCTTTCCATTTGCATGAAATATCTTTTTCCATCCTTTTACTTTTAGTCTGTGTGTATATATCTTTTAGAGACAGTATATACATGGGTCTTGTTTTCTTATCCATTCAGCTACCTGGTATCTTTTTTGTTGGAGCCATTTACATTTAAGCCATTTACATTTAAGGTGATTATTGATAGGTAGGTTTGCGGTGCCACTGTATTGTTAGACTATGTGCCTCCATTTTTGTTTTTATTTTTCTTATTCTTGTTCTTCTTGTTCTTGTTCTTCTTCTTGTTCTTCTTCATCTTCAAGCAAGCCCTTTAACATTTGTTGCAATAATGGTTTGGTGGTAACAAACTTCATTAGCTTTTTCTTGTCTTGGAAGTTACTTATTTCTCCTTCAATTTTAAATAATAGCCTTGCTGAGTAGAGTACTCTTGCTTGTAGGTCCTTGCTTTTTATCACCTTGAATATTTTGTGCCACTCCCTTTTGACCTGAAATGTTTCTGTTGTGAAATCATATGACAATCTAATTGGTGTTTCCCTGTAACTACCTATTTTTTCCTTGCTGTTTTTTGGATTCTCTCCTTGTTTTTAAGCCTTATCATTTTAATTATGACCTATGTCAGCATAGGCCTCTTTGGGTCCAACTTGTTTGGGACTCTCTGAACTTCCTGTACTTGTGTGTCTTTTTCTATCACCAGATTGTGGAAGTTTTCAGTCATTATTTCTTCAAATAGGTTCTCAATCCCCTGGTAACTCTCTTCTCCCTCTGCTTGTCCCATGATGTGGATGTTTGTGGGCTTCAAGTGTCTAAAATGTTACTTAAACTTTCCTCATTTTTTAAAATTCTTTTTTTTTTCTTTTTGCTGCTCTGCTTGGGCATTCTTTTCTACCTAGTCCTCCAAATCACATATTTGATGCTCTGTTTCATCTAACTGACTGTTTATTCCTTCCAGTGTATTATTTATTTCAGATATTGCATTCTTTATCTCTGACTGGTCCTTTTTTGTAGTTTATTTCTCCTTTCATGCTGTTGAGTATCCTTATAGTCATTACTCTATCTGATAAATTGTTTGCCTCCATTCCATCTAGCTCTTCCTCTGGAGAATTCTCTCTTTACTTCATCTGGGGTCTGTTTCTTTGTCTTCCCATTTGGCTGCATCATTGTGTTGGTTTCTGTGTATTAGGTAGATCTGCAAAGACTCTAGTGTAGCTCTTTGTGAGATACCGCTTGTGACTGTCCCTGGTCAACCTGTTTGGAGCTGTCAGCAATCCACACCATGTTGCTCCCTCTGCTGGGCCTATTTGTGTGTGGGAAGGACCAGGGTGTGCACCAAGGCCAGCTTTTATCAACACCGGGCCCTGGGGAGGGTCAGCTGAATAGCGCTCCCAAAGACCCACTTTAGTTGTTAAACTAATTAGTGAATGTCCTCAAGCTGTAATCAGAAGCCTGGCTTAAGCTCCATAGGGTAGAGCAGAGAAGTCCTATGGGTGGGGCTATTGCTTCTCATTAGGCTGATGCTTCTTGGAGGGGAGTGTCTGCCTGAGAAATATCTGTCCCGTAGTATGGAAAATGATTCAGCTCAGTAATCCTGGTGGCTGTTCCTTCAGTTCTCTCCCCAGAGCCACAGCCCCACACTCTCCTAAATCATCTCTAGTCCATTCTGCTCTCCCTCTGCTGGAGCCCAGGGTAAGTGGCTGCAAATGAAATTTTGTGCATTGACCCTTTAAGAGGCTTTCTGAGTCTCTAGCTGTCTCTCCATGGCTGACAGAAACCCTGCTGCTTTTTATAGCTACTTATTATCAGGGTTATTTTCCTGGTTCTGGTGCTGTAGGCTGGGGTCCTCAGCTTGGGGTTTAGACCCTACACTTCTCAGGGTAATCCCCAGCCTTGGAAATATCTCTCTGGCACTTCAGCTGCTACCTGTTGGAGCCCAGCCAGCCCTTTCCTGCTGCTTCTGCACTCCCTACCAGTTTGGTTGTGGTGAAGTGGCTTCTGTCTGTCCATGGGTATAAGTCTTCTCTCCAGCTAGTGTTTGATTGGTTATTCTGGGTGATTTCTCTACAATTTAGTTTTAGTTCCAGATTGGCCCTGGGAGGAGGTTAGTGTGGCTTCTACTTACTGCTCTGCCATAATGGATCTCCCCCCAGTGAAGTATTTGTGATATGGATTTCCTCAGCTCTTAGTCCTGGCAGCTTGGGCTGGGCACGGGACTTGGGCACAAAAATCCTCCTTGGGCAGTGGGTCTGAATCATGAGGCAGAGATGAAACTGCCTGTAAGATGTGAGTCACGGTTATTTGGCACATGCCTGGCTCTGGCACTGCCTTGTGGCAGCTTTAGCAGCACCTGGGTTAGTCAGCCCAGGCTTGAATCAGTACTTCTTGCTGCTTTATGACCTTCCAGAATTATGTTGCTATATGCATATTTTCCAAATCCAGTCCTCCAGACCCCTGTGGATTCTGTGAGCTCCAAATAACCCTTCAATTAATTCATTTCTCCTGCTAAAAATACGAGTTGTTCTTTATTATTTGTAACTGTGACAAGTACACATGTATAAAAAGTTTGATATTACAGAGGAGAGAAGATGGCGGCATGGTAAGAGGACATACATCTCTTTGCCTCCCACACATAGGTCTTAAACTGGGACATTTTTCAAAGCAGCACAGCAAACAGACACCAGAAACACAGCATATTTGAAAACAGATTATCGAAAATTGCAGTGGACATTGAAAAACCGGACGGTAAGGAAAGAACTCCGGCGGTGCGGAGACCAGGGCAGGGGATGAGAAACCGGGCCAGGGCTGGCCGTAAGTCTCAGGGGAGGGAGCTGGGACATCACTCCCTGGACAGCCAAGCAGGGACCTGCCACGCCAGCATAAACCTGGTCGATGGAAATCTCCCAGACAGGAGTTAAGATCTTATAGCCCCTGGAGAATCGAACGTGGGAGCTGGAGCGTGCGCCTTTGTCTGAGCCCGCACGACATTGTAAAACCAGCCGCTCCCTGATCAGCCAAGCAGGGACCCGGCAGCTCCTTTGTCTGCGCCCCTGCAACATTGTAAACAGCGGCTAGGGGATCGGTGCATCAGCACGCCCAGGGAGACCCGGCGCGACAGGGCGCGCAGTCGCTGGGCACCATAGGGATTGAACCGTGTTCGTGGGACAGTTGGAACCTGTGCAAGGAAGACTCAGGGAACATCGGGGCTTGTGGGCGTGCGACCACAGTTCGTGCCTGGGTCCCTGGGCAGAGAATCTAGGGACGCCTCTGAGGACAGTAGGCCAGAGAAAACTGAATGCTGAACAAGGGAAAAATAAAAAAATAAAAATAATACGGTTACCCCTCGGCCACTACAGTCTTCATGACCAGAAAAATCAGCTTGGCAAGATGGATAACAGCAAGAATTAGCGGTTTTGGTGTTATTCGGTTTTTAAATTTTTTGTGGGTTTTTTTCTCTCTTTTTCTCTTTTTCACTATTTTGATCTCTTTTACCCCTCAACTCCTTTTGGCTTCTCAATACTTCTTTCTTGTTTTACTCCTTCTTCCTTTCTTCCCAAGCTTACCACTCATTCCTGCCTTTTTTCTCTTTTTCATTCTACTTTTCTTTATTCTCTTTTCACTTTTTTATTTCCTTTTCCTTCTTTTATTTCTTCCTTTCCTTCACTTTTCTCTTTTTTAAACACATACAAGTGAGACAAAAACAAAACAAAACAAAAAAAACCCTGGAACTGTGGAAAGACCAGAGTTGGCCCCAAAGAAGGGGCATTTCAACAGCTGAGACACTGGAAGCAGTGAACACCAGGATACCTGAAGGAGATAACACCATTGAATTTCAC
>PVKU01009100.1:0-65794 GCA_004027475.1 Anoura caudifer | reverse complement strand
CAGGGAACCAAGAGTGACAGGAAGGAAACCGGGACTCAAATCAACAATTTGGAGCAGAAGGAAGAAATAAACATGACCAGAAAAGAATGAAGAAACAAGAATTCAAAAGCAATGAGGAGAGGCTTAGGAACCTCAGGGACAATTTTAAAGGTTCCAACATCTGAATTGTAGGGTGCCAGAAGGAGAACAGGAAGAGCAAGAAATGGAAAACTTAGTTGAAAACATAATGAAGGGGAACTCCCCAATCTGGCAAAAGAAATAGACTTCCAGGAGGTCCACAACGTTCAGAGAGTCCCAAAGGAGTTGGACCCAAGGAGGAACACACCAAGGCACATCATAATTACATCAGCCAAGATTAAAGAGAAGGAGAAAATCTTAAAAGCAGCAAGAGAAAGAGATAGTTACCTAGAAAGGAGTTTCCATAAGACTCAGCAGATTTCTCTAAAGAAATCTTGCAGGCAAGAAGGGTTGCAAAGAAGTATTAGAAGTCCTGGAAGGCAAGGATCTACATCCAGGATCACTCTATCCAGCAAACCTATCAGACCTTATTATATGAAATGTTAAAGAGACTCATGTAGGAAAAAGATCAAAAATATAAGCAGTAGAATGACAACAAACTCACAACTATCAGTAATCAAATTTGAAAAAACAATAACGAACTAAACAAACAATAGAAGAAGAACAGATTCACAGAAATGGAGATCACATGGAGGGTTATCAATGGGGAGGGGGAGGAGGAGATGGGGCAAAAGGTACAGGGAATGAGAAGCATAAATGGTAGGTACAAAATAGACAGGGGGAGGTTAAGAATAGTCTAGGAAATGGAGAAGCCAAAGAACTTATATGTATGACCCATGGACATGAACTAAGCTGGGAGAATGATGGTGGGAGGTGGTGTGCAGGGTGGAGAATAAAGGGGGGAAAATGGGACAACTGTAATAGCATAATCAATAAAATGTTAAGAAGTAAAATAAATAGAAAACCTAAACTACAATTCAAAATCAGTATTTTTTATTTAGTATCAGTGGACCAAAGATACCAGCTGACCCTAAAACTATCATAAATTAACTAAAATTTGACTAGTTCCTAAAACTCAAATAGTATTAATCAAGATTGCTTTGACCCAATTTTTCTTCCATTTTTAAATCATTTATTTTTCAGTTACATTTGACATACAGTATTATATTAGTTTCAGGTGTACACCAGTGATTAGACATTACATAACTTAGTAAGTGATCACCCAATCCTGTACCCATCTGACACCATACACAGTTAACTAGACTATATTACCTACGATGTACTTTACATATCCATGACTATTTTACTACTAATTTGTATTTCTTAATCCCTTCACCTTTATCAAAACCCCCAACACTCCTGCCATCTAGCAACTGTCAAAATATTCTCTGGCCTTGGCCAAGTGGCTTAGTTGGTAGTAGCATTGACCATACACCAAAAATATGCAGGTTCAATTCCCAGTTGAAGTGCATTCTGGAGGCTACTGATCAGTTTTCCTCTCACATCAACGTTCTCTCACTCTTAGAAAAATCAATAAATGTATCCTCAAGTGAAAATTTACAAAAAGTTATCTGTATCAGTGTTTCTATTCTGCCTGTTTACTTTTTTAGATTCAACTGCTGATAATTTTCCATTTGATTTGTTCATATTTTTTTCAGTTCAAGTTCAACAGAAACAACAAAAGATAAATGGTGATGCCCCACTACTGTACACATCATCTGGACTGTTCCATCAGCTCAGGCCATTTCCTCTAGAAGAGAAAAGGCTGGCCTCCTAAAACCCTGCAGGAAAGGCCTGTCCTGTCCCAAACCACATCTCAGCTAAATCTTACGTCTTTTTTAAGTACATTTTATTGATTATACTATTACGTTTTTCCCAACTTTTCCCTCTTTATCTCCTCTCTGCCCTGCACCCATCAACTCTCCATCATTACCCTTTTTAGTTCATGTTTATGGGTTGTACATGTAAGTTCTTTGAACTGTTTCTTATACAATTCTTAACACACCTATTTTGTACCTACCAATTACGCTTCTTATTCCCTGTACCTTCCCCACCTATTCTATCCTTCTACTTCCCCACTGAAAATCCTCCATGTGATCCTTTTTTCTGTAAATCTGTTCCTGTTCTAGTTGGTTGCTTGGTTTTTGTTTTCATTGTTATGTTTTGTTTTGTTTTGTTTTGTTTTTTTGTTTAGTTTTTGATAGTTATGACTTTGTTGTCATTTTACTGTTCACAGTTTTTGGACTGTATTTCTTTGTTCCAGGACACCT
Organism: Anoura caudifer; assembly: GCA_004027475.1. Taxonomy (NCBI): domain Eukaryota; kingdom Metazoa; phylum Chordata; class Mammalia; order Chiroptera; family Phyllostomidae; genus Anoura; species Anoura caudifer. Next base: position 63,506 of record PVKU01009100.1, on the reverse strand, counting down.
GTTACGCTGTAAGGAGGCAGGCTCCAGGGTAGGGCAACCCTCTTTGCTGCACTGTAGCACTGTCTGTGGGGGAGGGGTCAGAGAGGGAACAATGCAGTCCACTTGCTTGGCTCTAGCCCCAGTTTTCAATCAACTCTTGTGTGAGACTGGGAGTTTCTCCCGCAGTGGGAACCCCCACAGTAGTTTACAGTTACCGTGAGTCTCAGTTTCCTGTTCAGCCATCCCTGCCTCGCTTGTGTGGTCCGCCACCTTGCTGTCGGCCTTCTCTGCCCACCCGATTGCCTTTGTCCTTCTTACTGCTCTGGGTGAATGTTTCTTTAACTTTTTGGTTGTTGGAGGTCAATGAAGTTTGATTTTCTGGTATTTCTGGTTGTTTATGGTTTTTAGATTGGTTGTTATCCACCTTTAGGCTGTGCAAGGAGGCTAAGGGTTTCTACCTATGCCTCCATCTTGGCTGGAAGTCAGATCTTGCTTATTATGCACGATAACTGTAAAACAGGGGTTTTGTTCTCATGGCTGTACACTGCTGTATGACCCAATGCTCACTTCTACTTATAGAAATATTCTTTGCTTTTCTGAACATCAGGCTTGAGGGTATCACTGTTAGGGTTCTAGTCAGCTGGGCACACTGACCCATGCTTGTTAGCAAACTAGAAAGCCTGAACTAGTCTCAAATTCTCATTAGAGCGGTCATTAGTAAAAGTTGTTTATGCTGATCTGGGAAAGAATACCTTTATCAGCCTTTGAGACCCCATCATGAACAATGGTGTACCTGAGGTTTAAAACCAAGGAAATGTTCATGGGTCCTGGTCCTCCTTGTTTCTTGGGTGAGTTTGATCCATGCCAGGTGACAGAAGGGACAAGCCACACAAGATCCCCCCCAAAACACAGAACTGCATACCATAAAAAGCAAAATATAATGTATATAAATTGTGAATGAGTAAAAACACAGCTTCCTTTTTATAAAGACGAAATGCCCTTAGCCCACCATTTTTTAGAGATCAGCTGAGGGTGAAAAGAAACTGCATACGTATTTTATAAGCCAAAAAGGCTGATCACATGGCTTAAGAGTGGTGATCAACACACACACATACCCACATGCACAGACATGAGGACAATGACCTAGTGGCCACTGAAATTGACTTCTTATAATTACAAATGCAAGATCTGTATTACTCACTGCGCCAAAGTAAGGAGCTTGATGTACAACCCCGGTGCCTTCTTCCTCCTTCACGTAGCTGTCAACAAGCACAGTAAAGGCACCATTCTCTTTACACTGGAAAAGAAAACATTAGCAGGACTAAAGGATGAAACTGTACCATACCATAATACTAATTTGATAACAGCTTTTAGAGCTGGAAAAACTTTTAACATGTGAAATTCTTTTCAGCAACAGAAATGACAATAATTCATTTGGGAAGGAAACATGCTAATTCTATACAGTAGTTCATGAATGATTCAATACTTACAAATGAAATAGTTATCTAAAGACTTGCAGAGAAAATTTTCTAACTTTTTTAGTATAACACTGGGCCTTTTGACTAATTCTCCTGGACTGATCCCCACTCCAATCTACCCTTACACCTAGCATGTCCTTTAACACAGTCTCACAAAATATACTCCTTAAACTATTTCTTCCTGCTACATAGCTCATCCTTGAACAATGCAGGGGTTAGAGGCACCAACCCCCACACAGTGGAAATCTGGGTTTAACTTCTGACTCTGCAATTCAGTCTTCCTATCTTTGAATTCAACTAACCACAAATTGAACACCATTTTTTCAATCTGCACTTGGGAATGCAAAAAAGGGTTTTCTATCCATGGTCAGTTAAATAAAATCCATGTATATATGTACTAGCACCTTGTTCAAGCGTCAACTGTATTTTCAATCACTGCATACACTTCACTTTTCTTTCCACTTCAAGTCCAGCTCAAGCTATTCAGTTGTAAGAGGCAAAACTTGAAAGATGTGGAATGGGGGAGCCAAGAGCTATAATTTCTATCTATAGATATTCTACCCTAAGGTAATGCTGATGGGTAATGTTTCCAGTTTCATTTCCTCTGCAATAACAATAAAGCTAGGTTAGTACATATAAGGTTATAGACCTACTTTTTCTATCATCATCTTTTAACATTTCATTTCGCATACCTTTGTTTTAGCCCAACTAAAATCCTTTGCTTTCTTATCTGCCTTTGTAAAAAAAATAGTTTCAGAAATGATTTTCACAATTAAAACTATAATCCTGGAAAAAAAAAAGGCACCAGTACTTCCAAGTTCTAAAGATATTCTAGTTGCATGTGAATTTTACAAGTGAACTCAGAACAAAGATAAAATGGCTTACGCAAATCACAGAAGCAGCAATGAAGCTGGACCTGAAACAAGATCATCTGGGTCCAAATATAGTAGCATTTTCAACTTTTTAATTGTTTGGCGCATGCTTAAAGCAAAATATGAAAAATAACCATAAATTTTTAATTGCTGTAACCCAAATCCCCTATAAATGTCTTTGGTGTGGTATCGCAGGTACTAGGGTGTGTCTTCAATGATATAAACACGGAGATATGTATGTTCTTACAATCAGATGTAAGGAACACAAAGGTACCTTACTGTTTATAACTATACTGAGAACCTCCACACTGCATTCCTATCTCTGGGTCCAGCTCTGGATCCTGCCTTGCTGAGGCTGAGATTGGTTAGCGGTCACCACAGTGCTGTACCCACCTACTCTCATAGCTCTCATTTAATATTTCAGAACATGTGTATTTTAGGTACATATCAAATGATTTTGTCCTAAGTCTAAGAATTTGTAGTATCTGTCTAAAATTTACAGAATGTTCCAGAAATTCCAGGAAGCTAAGTGAATGGATAGGTCTTATTCATCTTAACTCTATGTACTAAGTGCATGTTCCAATGACTTATCCCAAAGTTCCTATCTAGGGTGTCCATGTACATTTTCTGAGAGGGCTTAGCTTTCCTCAACTTCTCAGAAGAGTCTACAATTCAGAAAGTTTATGAGTCACTCACCTAGTGGAAGAGTTTTAAGACAAGAACAAATACAACATAAAACAAATTATGTTAAGATTCATGAGAGAAGAATGTAGTAATGACATATTTCAGAAGGAGAAACCAGAGAGGCATTTCAGAAAACACTTTTTCAGATGGCATCCAAGTTCGGCTTTGAAGAGTGACTTGAACTTGAGCTGGTATGACATTACAGAAAGGTGAAGGATGTTTTAAACAAGAAAATGTTAATGAAAACAAAGGCAGGGAGGAAGAGAAAGAGAGTTTTTGACTGAAGCAAAAGATGTTAGGTGATGTAACTAGGAAGCCGGTCCGTCTCATGCCAAGTGGAGAACATATGGCGAGAAACGTGCTGGCAAATGAAACAACCATAGGCTCACGGAGAGGGATCAGACCAGGAAACACACAGGAATATCCATCAATAGCAACACGTAATGAGGGAAAGGACCATTAGTTAGGAGACTAAAACATAGGGAAACACTCAAAGAGCATGAAAGTGAAAAGACAAATGTAAGCAACTTTGTGGACAGAGCCCAAATGGCAGAGGTCATCTGCATTAAATAAGGCAAACTGTTACTGCTTATCCTGGGCTCTGATGTAAGGTTTTACTGACTAACAATATGCCCAGCTGAGTATATTTCTTATATAATATGTGAAGCCAGGTCTGAATCAGTTTACTCTAAGACTTATAAATAAGGTCCAATTTCTGATGAACTTTTTCTTTTGTTGGTGGTTGGGTTTGCAACTATAGCTGCAAATTCTGATGTCAGAAAATGAAAACTACATAAAACAGCTTTATGACTCCTAAGAAAAGTTACTAAATTAATGAGCTCTGTTGTAGTACCCAGATTTAAACACCCATCTAGTCAATTTCCATTAAATGAATTATCTATTTTTTTAAAGATTTTATTTATTTTTAGACAAAGGGGAAGGGAGGGAGAAAGAGAAGGAGAGAAACATCCATGTCTGGTTGCCTCTCCCACACTCCCCACCAGGGACCTGACCCTGCAACCCAGGCATGTGCCCTGACTGGGAATCAAACTGGCGACCCTTTGGTTCCCAGGCTGGCACTCAATCCACTGAGCCACACTAGCCAGGGCTGAACTGTTTACTTTTTTTACACAGTTTTGTAGGAGGGAAAAAAACACCCCAATTTGTGGGTTTTTCCCTTCCTCAAGATATGGGAGGGAAAAAAACACCCCAAAACAATTCCTCATGTTCCTGAGTGATATGTACATTATAAACAATAAATATATACACATATATCATCAAAAGTAAATGATTTCTTATGTAATTTGAAGAAAATATTTTTAAAGTCCCTATAGGATTTTAATGATTGGAACAAGGAAATAAAAACAGAACTTAATTCTGTTAATACTAGACTTCTTGATTCAGGCACACTCATGCAAACCATATAATAATCAGGCCACTCCAGTTACCATTACATTGCTCCAGTTATCAGTACAATACAAGGGCTATGGAGAACCACTGTGGTAGTGCTCCCTAAGCTCACCTTTACAAAATAGTCAAACAGGGGCCTGTATTTCTTGCCTTTGAGACAGGCACCAGGAAACCTAGAAAAAAGAGAAAGGCAAACTTACAATTATATTTAGACTATCAAACAAATTAGGTTGGAGCCACATGAAATCACTACTCCCTTCTCATTTATGTGTTCCTTGGTCATAAATGTTGGCACATTACCAAACATGTGAGTAATGGTAAAGCTAAACTTGAATTATACAGCTTTTGGGTAATAAAGTTATCTTATTTTTTAAAACTAAAGACACACATGCATGAATAAATGATATGTATATTTACCTTTCCAGGATCTCATAGTCACTCTCAGATTTAAAGAGGGCTGATAATCTGGCTTCCATTAAAATGAGTGATTTTCCTCTGACAACATCTATGAGACCAACAGAAAAAGTGGACTTCAGTGATATTCACAATGTGTCTTACTCTAAAGACATGAATCAGCATAGCTCTCCTTCCAGTGGCTCCTGTATCACCTGTAACCAGTGTGCTCAGAACTCACAGAGAAACATTGCAAAGAACACTACACACTTCTTTCTGGATATTAAAAAGACAAAAACATCAAAAGCTGTTAGGCAGCTCATGAATTGTAAATTACATCTCTACCCATTTTTAGTAAACTGATCTTTATTTTCTCCTACCAAAGGTAATATATATGTGACTGATTCAAAGTCATTAACAAACTAAGAAGTCCCCTGTAATTTTATCTACCCTTAGGTACTACTTACCATATATTTGAGTGCATATTTCCAGGTATTTTTTGTTACTAAATAATATGTAACATACATATTATGTGAATATAGTAACATACATATTATGTGAATGGGTGACTTCTAAAAAATAATTGTGGGCCCTGGCTGGTATAGGTCAGTGGACTGAGTGCCAGCCTGCAAAACCAAAGGGTTGACAGTTTGATCACCAGTCAGTGCACATGCCTGGGTTGCAGGCCAGATTCCTAGCAGGAGGTGCATGCAAGGCAACCACACATTAATGTTTTTCTCCTCTTTCTACCAACCTTCCCCTCTCTCTAAGAATTATAATGACAATAATAATAATAATAATTGTAGAATAATAATTGTAGAATGTAACTCAATAGTTTTAAAATTTATTTTCACATAATATACTGTGAACAACTGTTTACACTGGGATAATGAGTATTCTAGTACATTTCTTTGTATTCTTATTGGAAATGTAGGACTCTATCCTAAAAATGGAAAAGCTGGAACAATTATAAAAACATTTAAAATTTAATAGATACTGAAAAATTGCCTTACAAAAATTTAAAACTCCCACCTATAAAGTATGACATACCCAAGAATTTATTCGAGCCTATGACATACGTACAATTCACCATAAGAAAAATGAGAATATGAATCTCTGTGAAGGCCTCTGCAATTCATTGACAAACTGCTGAAAATAATTTTGACACTCACCAGTCCTGACCTCACAGGAACTTCATTACAGGTGGAGTCTACATTTTCTGAATTAAAACTCAGAATACATAGTCCACCAAGTACAAGAGGAAGGCAGAGTGACATGACTGAAATCTCAGTCAGATGGCTCCCCTAAGACAGTCATGCTCACTACAGAATGGCTGTCTCATAGGTGAAACAGGGAACTTAAAATGGAGAAGCAGCTACAGAGCCAGGCTGTGTGTGCAAACAGCTCTTTCCCAGCAGGTATCATCAGAAACCAACCTTTGGTTCTGTCTACTCCCAAGGCACAGGTAAATAGTAATTATCTGTTTTCCGACCAGCAATCCTCTATATTCCATTATCACTATTTCCCTCTTGCCAACAAAAGCTATTGTGGGTCATGCTGATTGTCATATAAGGTGGATTTCTTTTTTCTATCAGGTTTTTCTTTTCTACTCTTGCTTCACCCCCTTCCCTCATAAAATATCAAAACCCTGAAGGTTCCAATCTTCTATTTTCATGTAAGTATCTTTGAAATGGCCTCATTGAGACTGTGGTTAACTCTCTACCAGAGAATATTTGAAAGACGCAAAGTCAAGTTTTGATACAAATTCTGTGATACTCAGGCAGGAGACAGCATAGCCATGGCGGAACTCTGATACTGCACTGCTGTTGCTTCAGTCTACTATCCTGGCTGCCAGGAAATGCCTTTTAGTATCTAGGTAGAGACCATGCCTGTGCATGAAACTTCACTGGTAATTAATGAAAGGGTAAAGTCAGAGCCATTTGCTATCGTGGCACCATTTGCCAAGCAGGCCTATGACCTTGTTAAACATGGCTGCCATTTTTCTCTTCTGAGCTTGTCCCCAGGGATGGAAATTACTGGAAAGCAAGAACAGACCTAACTGCTTCCTACAGCCACAGGCATAAGATTACATTGGAACACACTGCAGTCTCATGTTACAATGCCCCAATGAAATGAGGTGCAAAGTGGAAATATTCCCCACATTCCAAAGTTGGAGGATGGGGGAGGGGGATGATATGGAGGTTAAGATACTTTTCATAACAATGGCAAGTTGATACCTAGTTGATAGCTGTGCTGCCAACCCAGGTAAAAGGTCTACTGAACTTTCAGACTTAGCCTGGGGAGCTTATACAGTGCCTGCAGGAGAGGACAGGCTCCTGTGTCATGGGGTACTCTTGCTGTGACTAAAGATGGCAGCCTAAAGAAGGTAAAAGATATGGGGTAACTGGCAAAAGTAGCACCTCATAGGATGAGCCAGATATGCAGGCTCAGAGAGAGGAAGGGAAGCAGCCATGAGGTTTCAAAGGGTATAGAAGAACTGCCCAATTGGCCATGAGGTCAGTGGTGAATGGCAGCCATGAAGGAGCCAGGGGAATTTCAGCCATGAGGTCTGCTTCCTTTCTCAGACTCATGGCTGAGGTCTGAGAAAAAAAGCAGCAAGCAGCTAGGCAGTTTGTAGTGAAGCAGTCCACCATGAGGTTGGTATGAAAGGTAGAAACCATGCTGGCCAGGAGTTAGGATCCTGCCATGCGGCCCAGGGTAGTGAGGAGCAGCCACACTGAGGAAAGGGTGTAAGGAGAGAGCTGACTGAGCTAGGTGGGAACCTGCTGAATCAAGCATGGATTCGTGACAGATGCCTAGAATGCTGACTTCTGCTTTTCTGAGAGGCCACTCTCTTGGGATGTGTGACTCCCACAGGACTCCACCATGATCCAGCCTAACTCGGCGCATGTTTTCCTGGACTACTACATGGAGGCTAAGAACAACATACCCCAGATCCTGAAGGAGAGAGCTGCTGCAAGAGGATGGTGACTCTGAAACACACAAGTGCACGTACATGCCAGAGAGGAGGAATTGTTTGCAAAGCTGGCTTATGAACAGATAAAGATATGGGAAATTATGGGAAATTTTGGGCATGTTTTTGGCATATTACCTGATGGGGAGCAAGGAAAGTGCTGGGTCTCATGGGAGAACAGGGCTCAGAACAGGAATGCTCCCAGCCCACTCCCTGAGGAATCATGTAAATAAAAACCTGTCTCCTTCAACACTGATTGTTGGGTTATGCACCAAGGTGACACATGGATAGGTCCCAGTTTGCTCGGTTACACGAATAGCTCAGGGGCCACAAAACAGCAACTTCCTGGTCTTTTCTAATCCAATAAAAGCTCAAAGTCCCTACCTCTCAATTCTGGAGCCTCTCTCCATACCATGCCCCTCTCCTTTCTTGGAGAGTGAATAAATACTTTACTCTCTGCACTTTATTCTTTGTGATCTCTCACATCCCATGTCACTGACTACCTAACAGTTAACCCATCTCACCTCACTTACTGTATTTTGCAGAGTATAATGCACTGTTGAGTATTAATGTACACCCATGTTTTTGGCCCAATTTCAGGAAAATAAACTTTTGTTTTAATTTTTGAATTTGTGTATTTATTTTTAAGGTACTTGATTTCTGTATTATAAAGGAATTTCAGCATTTATTTTTGAACATATTGTGCTAAAAGAAATTTTCTGTTACAAATAATTACAAAATACAAGAAGTGATACAAGGCATTCCAGGCACTGCCCATGTATAATGCGCATCTTTATTTTTCCCTCAAAAATTTGGGCAAAAAGTGTGCATTATACACAGCAAAATACTGTGATTATTATGCTATTATAATGAATTAACATAGCTGCTTGATCCCAGAGATGGCAATCAAGGAGATCATGGGAAAGGCACCAGAGCACAAGCTTAAAGGTTATATAACTAATCAAGCATGTGCAGCAAGAAGCCCACAAAATGAGACAAAGATTCAGAAAAATCCCTGTCTGGTATCTCTTGGGAAGAGGTGGGTCAGTTCCTTGTTGGCAAAGGAGGTGACCTGCTCTCCTATCTCAGGAGTATACTTTACTTTATAAATCACGCTAACTGCACTTCACTTTGTTGGTTAAGAGATACACTTTCTTTAATAAACCTTGCATGTTACATATAACCTTGTGTGTGTACTCAGTCCAATTTATTGGTCAGGAGTACCAAGAGCCCAGAGCTGCATCCATCAGCAGCAGTATTAGAATTTATAATAAACACATATTTTGTCTTAGTCGCCCTGTTCTGGCAGAGCTGTTAAAATGCTAAGAGTTTCTTAAGTGATGAGAGACTTGCAACCTAACTTAGTTCCATGGGGAAAGAAGCTGTGCTTGGGACCCTTTAGACCTCACCTTATAAACTTCTTCATATGGCTGTTTATGTGTAGCCTTTATAATATCCTTTTATAACACACTGGTAATCTAATAAATTCAATGATTCTCTGAGTTCTGAGAGTCGCTTCAGTAAATTAATAGAACCTGAGAAGAGATGTGGGTGAGTCAGAAGCACAGGTTAACAATTTGGACTTGCAACTGGAGTCTGAAGTGGGAGTGTGGTGGTGGGGACAGTGTGGTAGGACTGAGCCCTTAATGTGTGGGATCTGATGCTAACTCTAGATAGCTAGTATTTGAACTGACTAAATTGCTTGGTGCTGTTTAAAAAACACAAGCATCAGAGATTCCTAATAATGATGAAATGCCACCTCTCTGAATCTCAGGAACTTCACTTGTAACAGGGGCATGATGTACAGAGGTGTACTAAAATCTGAAAATTATAAGGTATTTTTACTTTTTATATCTTTGTACTATGCTACTTTGTGTGTTACATTTTCAATCTGTTGAAAACAAGAGCCAAAATGGCCTTAGTCATTCTAAAAAGCCCATTATACCAAACCAAGGTTTATTATTTGACCTAATTGCTGTTTCAACCTCTCCCAGAAACTCTACAGTTATTTGGTTAACATCAATGAGTTAATCTGTGGAACAGGTTCCACCACCCTGCCACCAGAAAAAAAAGGCAATCTGCATAATAAAAAAACATTTGCTGTGAGCTTCCCCTAAAAACAAAAACAAACAGCCCTGGCTGATGTGTCTCAGTGGACTGAGAGCTGGCCTGCAAACCAAAAGACTGCCTGTTCAATTGCTAAATTGTGGGCCAGGTCCCCAGGTCGGGGCACACAAGAGGCAATCATGCATTAATGTTTCTGTCCCTCTCTTTCTGTAAAAATAAATAAATAAAATCTTTAACCCCCCCCCCAACTCAGATGTCCTGGTCTTAAGAACCCTTTCTTTTCTTTTCCTAATAGCACCCCCTGCCTTGCTCTCTTCCTTAAAAAACAAAAACAAAAACAAAAACAAAAAACCTTACATTTTGCATAATAAGCCTTAGCAGTACTCTTTCAGATGCTAAATGGTATACTGTCCACTTAACTGTAAGGTTGGCGGGGAAGACAAAGGAGGCTGTGCCAGTTCCCGCATGAAGAAGCTGAAGCCTGAAGCCAAACTTCCCCCCAAAAGCCATGTAACACCTCACCCCACCTGCATCACGCCTTGTGATTGCCACACGACTCAACCGTGTTTTTTTCCCTACAAAACTCCTTCCCAAGATCAAAGGGATGCGACTTCCCTGGCCACGTCCTGCCTGTGGACTAGGGAGCTTCACCGGGAAGTGCTCCCAATAAACTTTTGTTTGCCCGACTTGTGGCTCACTTTCATTCTTCCTCGGCGAATACCTTACATTAATAAAGTCAATTAGACCTTCGAATTTATTTGGCTGAATATTGTTCTTTAACGGATTAGAAAAAAACAAAGCTCTTTTAGAGGTTATTGTTCTGACCAAGCCTAACACTTTTAGAAAACTTCTATTTTTACTCCAAAAAAAAAAAAATTGAAACTTTCATTTTCCCCCAAAATGTTAAAATTATTTTATTCATATTGATTATAAATAACCAGGCTCACACATACCTTTAATCTTTACATACTGTGAATCTGGATTAACACAGAGGGCAAGGTTGCTAGGGAGAGTCCAGGGAGTACTTGTCCAAGCAACCAAAGATACATTTTCATCTTCCTCCAAAGGGAAGGTTACAAATATTGAAGGGTCTTGAACATCCTGAAATAAAATGAGACAAAATCTATAACAGACATGGAAGGAAAAAAAAACTAATCTTAAAGAGTAAAATAAATTGATATTCAGAATAAACTGAACTTTTAAAAAACCACTTGCCATATTTATAAAAATAAAATAGAAAGCAAGAAAATCAAATATATATTTTAATATACTTTAAAAGTTTTAACAATTACACACTGCAAAACTGGCATTTGGTCAATGGACTGCAGATACAATCGTGGTCCCATAAAGATTATAATGGAGTTGAAAAATTCCTATAGGATAGGCTAGTAATGCCATAGCTTTCCTTAAGTTGTAAGGCAATGCATTACACAGTCTTAGTAGCACTGTGTTATAAGTGCCTACAATATTCAGTATAGTAACATACTGTATAGGTTTATAGTCTAGAAGCTGTAGGGCAACAGACTATGTTGTTGGCATAACCCTTTGGGTTATGTCATCCCAAAGTATGTCTATTTTGGATAAGAATTACTTTAGGTCAATTAAAGAAAGAGCAGAAAGGGGAGAAGCTCTGAAAATCAAGTAGAAGTTTGCCTTTGCAAGACATTTACATTTGTAAAGGAAGTCTCCAACTGTAAGTTTCTCTTCTTCATGTGCCAGGAAGTGGAAGACCTTATCTTTGGATACCCTTAATAAAGAAGACAACTCCATAAATCTGTATAGCAACCTTACTTTTGTTTTCTGTGATTTTCCTGGTAACTTACCATAACTGACTTCCACCACCCCTAACATCTCTTACATAACTTGAGCAAAAGATGTTATTTTAAGGTGGCTTCTGCATTTTTGCAAGTTACTCAGTTTTCCTGGGTCCCTCCCACATACAGAGGAGCTATACACACTATTAAATGTCTTTGTTTTTCTCCTGTGAATCTTTTATTACAGGGATATCTTAGCCAAGAGGCCAGAAGGGTAAAGGGAATTTATTTTTCCTCCCCCAGAGAGCAATAAGCTATATATCATATAGCCTAGCTGTGTAGTAGGCTATTCCATCTAGGTTTGTGTTAAGTGCACTCTGATGTTCTCACAAGGATAAATTCACCAAACAGATCCTTAAATGGAACATGACTGTAGTCACAAATAACACCATTTTAAGTGTAGCAAGAGGGATATATATATATATATAGTGGAGGTTTCACTATTATCATGAACTATTTTATAATACAACCATAAAGTAATATGCCAATAAAATAACTTTCACCTTTCCTCTCCTGTTTCCCTCTTCCCTTGACATAAAAGGCTGAATCCTGCACTTTCTTAATATGGTTCTTAGGACGCTAGTCTGCCATCTTTTTGGCTTGCTGGCTTTCTGAATAAAGTTGCTTTCCTTGCCCCAACACCTTGTCAGTCAACTCATTGCCTGTTGTATGGCAAGGGGTAAAAACTAAAACTTGGTTGCAAATAATAATTCAGCTCATAAAGAAAAAAACAAACTTAGTGGCAACCAATACACACTGAGAGAACTGTAACCAAGAAGCTTGGGGTCTGGCTGCCCGCATTTGTGAACAAACATAACAGAAATAGGTGAGGAAGGAAAGAGGTTTTTATTAACAGGTACCAAATTTGAGGGGACTGGAAGCATCCCTGCTCCAAGTCAACCTCTTCCACAAAACACAGAAATTCCCTTGTTCCCAGAAAGACAGAAACCCAAAGTGATGCCCAGAAGTTACCCATCATACGTATCTATCCTTTTGGAACCCAAGGAGGCTATACTAACAAGTCTCTGTCTCTCCAGTTCTAAGGCTCTTTGTCTCTGGGATGCACACTTCAGGATTCCAGATTTGCCATTGTCTCATGCAGCTTCCTCTCTATCCCCCGGAGCCTGGGGTGCACTCTCAGATCACTCCAACTAGTCATGCAAGAGAATCTCCATCTGCGGAACCCCTGTGCCCAAGAGTTACTCTTGTCCCAGGGCTGGTGAGTGTTCCTGGCCCATGCCTCCATGCGCTGGCCTCAGCACAAGAGCAGGGGCACAGTCTCAGACTCCTGAGGCACAGAGCAGATGCATCTCAAGGGCCTGTGATGTGAGACGCACCTTGGCGTGGGACTCCACCTGCAGGCGAAAAGCCCTGAGTGGGCCCTTCATCTGCCCATCCCATAACCAGCCTCCACACCTCACCCCAATCAGGTGCACAAGGCAAAGAAAAAAGAGTGCTTCTCCCAGTGATCTATTGTAAAGTCTCGGCCCACAAACCCATGTACAATGGAGCATCTGGCTTTTCAACCTATGTGCTCTAACGTCCACCACATTTGTCTTTGCTCCTTTTCTGGCCACCATTTTGCAGAAAGGGGCAGAAGTTTCCCAGTAGTGAACAGGGGCACAAGTGTCTTGGCCTAAGGCGGGGCATTTGGCCCACACAGACAGATTAGGTTCTGTGCAGCCTGTGTCATGAGCTGCTCACTTGTTGGAGCATTACATGCTGGTTAGTGCTTCTTGCATTTGTTTACAGTTGTTCTGAGGCATGGCTGCCTATCAAACCCCACCTCTAGTCTCAATCCTGGGTTATCATCGTTGCTTCCTGTAAACCCCTCCCTTCTAGGCGCACAGAGGAGGTACTGGCTCTCAAGATTTCTTCCCTGCTCCCCAGCAGTCTGGTCAGATCCCTCTGTTACAGAATGGTTAAGGTAAAAAAAGAAAATGCTAAGTGTTGAGAGAATGCAGAGTAATCACAACGGTTCAGTGGGAGTATAAATCAGTATCAACACTTTGGGGCACTTTATGCTAGCATACATTACAGTGAAAGGCATCAACCCACAGCTCACAAGCCAAATCTGACCGCATCCTGTTTTCATATATCTCAAGAGCAAAGAATGGTTTTGAGAACTGAGTACTTGATATAGGCCCTTTGGCTCACAAAGCCTAAAATTTTTACTAGGTGGCCCTTTAAAGACTGCCAACCTCTGTACTGAAGCTAAGTATAAGTATATGTTTTGACTCAACAATTCCACTCCTGCTGGTTATGTATCTAAAAGATGTATGTACAGTATATGCTCCCCTAAAGACAAGTTCTGAAGTGTTCACAGTAGGACTACTGATAAGAACCACAAACTGAAAACTGCCCAAATTCCCATCAATATTAGGATAAATAAAATACTAGATAACAATTAAAATGGTGATCTACAAACACAACATGGAGGACTTTCAAACAATCTTGAGCAAGAGAAGCCAGACACACACAAACAAAAACACATTGTACGAAACCATTTATATATAGCTTAGAATCAGCAAATGAATCAATGCAGTTAGAAATAGGAGTGAGAAGTGCACGGCTAACTTAAGGGACCAGGAGAAGGGAGAACTACTGATAGGCTGATAAGGTTTTTTTTTCTCTAAAATGATTTGTACTTATTTATTTTTAGAGCAAGAGAAAGGGAAGGAGAAAAAGAGGTAAACATCAGTATGTGGTTGCCCCTTGGATGCCCACTACTGGGGACCTGGCCTGCAACCCACACATGAGCCCTGACTGGGAATTGAACCAGTGACCCTTTGGTTCTCAGTCCGGTGCTCAACCCACTGAGCTACACCAGCCAGGGCTGCTGACAAGGTTCTTTCTTTTATCTGGGTGTTGGCTTCACAGATGTATTTATTTTGTGCAATTATATGGAGTAGAGCAAGAAAATGGAAGAGTAGAAAACAGGTTTTATCACTAAAATAAGGCAATAGGCACTAAGATGTAAAACATTAATTTTAGTAAGTACAGAAATGAATGTAAAAAAAGAAAAAACTTGTAATGGAAACCTAAATAAAACATTAATAATGATTGCCTTTAGGTACTGGGATAAATTTTCCAATGGTTTTGAAATATTCTGCAATGAAAATGAACTTCATAAATAATCCAACTAACCATACTTCTAAAAACTAAAAATTTAGACAAATAACAAATAAATATGTTATATATCACAAGTTGGTTTACCTTTGGGAACAGTTGGAAGGCCTTTCTCCTGAAACTCAGTGTACTTTTGCACAGCTTGCTCTTTCGCAGTAAGATAATGTTTATGAAAGAGAGTGACCTTTGAAAATTGTAGGCGCTCACAAGCTATTATGAAGGTCTAACATGTAAAAATTTAGGTGCCAAGGGAAACCCAGCATAAGTAGGATTTGTATTTAAAATGTTGAGCTATGTCTGTTGAAACTACTCAAATGTGTACCAAATGAATAAATTGTAACCTATTTGTTATATGAGACACTACAAAGCAGTTAAAATAAACTTAAATGTACATGTATCAAGATGAAGAAGCTTTAAAAAAATTGTTTAGTATAAAAGATAAGGTGCAAAGTAAGTACAGTGATGAGATTTGAAAACATGCAGAACGATGGTAATACTGTTTATGGATATTTATGCAGATAGTAAAAGTATAAAAATATGCATGGGAAAGAAACGTCAATTCCAACACCGTAGTTACCTATGAGGATGTAAGGAAGAAAATGGAAAAGTGCTGTACAAAAATCGTGGTATATTCACTCAAACAGAAATTAGAACAAAAAATCCATCACTATGTGGATCCTATCAGAAACATAATGCTGAGTGAGAAAAGCTACATATAAAAAATACATAGTGGTTCTCTCCACTTCCACAAAGTGAAAAGAAGCAACACTAATCAACTGTTATCTGTAGTATTTTATGTATTTTTATAAAAAAGAGATGCCACTTATTGGAAATCGTCAAATGGTACACTTAAGATTTGTACATTTAACTATTTATGAATTTTAACCATCCTGTCATGACAATACCCCCAAAACCATAAACAAATACTGACCTCTATTAATGACATACAAGAAGAAAAAACAAATAAAAAAATGAAGTACAATTAACATAAAAATAAAGGACAGAGAAACTGTTAAATTAGACCATGCAAACACAATCAAAACACTTATATTGTGGAAACTTTTTGAGACAAAATCTGTCTCTGAAACAATAATTTGCAAGGAAAAAGAATAGAAAGAGAAAAGGAGATCTACAAATTAATACAGATAAAAAAGAAAGTTATTATCATGTATAAACCATTCTTAGATCTGACTAAAAAAGCCAAAATAAAAATAAGGGAGGGACAAAGGTATGTATATTTATGAGATGAAGAGAAACACTAATGATATCAAGGAATTAAAGAATTTTAAAGTATTTAAAAATAATGATGACTGGTGCAAAAAAGGTACTATAGTATTGCTAAAAAAAGGACAGTAATTAGTATAAATTCTCTACATTTGTATTAGCTTAAAATATTTTATTAAGAACGTACAACACAATTATTAGCACTAGCACAGAAGCGTATTTAGGAGACAAGAGGATCATCACGGCCACATCAGAATTTGCAAAGATCAAACTGAACATATGAAGAAAAGCATTCTATAAGATGAAAAGTGCTTTCAAAATGCAAGTTTTAATAGTATTTCCAAATCTGCGCTATGAAATAAGAATTCCTCCCAAAATCAATGTCCTTTAAAAACAAAGAGGGTTAGATAAATTTTCAGAAATGAAAACACCTCTTGAATATATGCACATGAGAACACACAATTCACAGACAGTTTCAGAAGATTTACTGCCTTGACTTACCTGTCTAGATAAGGTAAAGCAGTATATTTTATAAATATCAGACATGTCTAAACTCTATCAAACCAATGACAGGATATTCCATTCATTAGAAAAAAGATTATAATATTGTATACCAACCCCCAATCAGATTTTTTCCAAATACCATTAACACATAAACGAACTATGAGATCTTAGGTGAGGGATAAAGGTCACCCAAACCAACAACTCCTGTGAAACAGTAACAGGAGGAAAACAGGGCAGAGCTCAACTTATAAACCAGAGGCACAAAAATATGGGCAAAACAAGAAAAACCTATCACGTTATTCACAAATCTCACAGGGAAAAGGTAATTCCTTGTTTTCAATCTTAACAGAGCCTGGGTTCAGTGACCGGCAGCACCATCAGCACTTGGTAAGAAACAATCACACTGATCAGACTCTCTGGGCCAACCTTCCACATTGAGACTAGTTACCCTGATCACTACAACCATTTAAGTTTCCAGGTACATAATGCCCAATGATGTCCTACTTACCTTGTAATTCTGGTGAGATTCAAAATTGGAAAGTGGAGTGTTGCATGCAGTAGAAAAGGGCATCACTTTCATACCTCTATAAACAAGGCCTTTATCATAGAGTTGTTTGAAGACCCACCTAGCAAGTAAAGAGACAAAGTTTTAGAATAATTATGTAACCTAAACTCTGTTTCTCCAAATGCAAACATTTATGCCAGGTTATGTTTATAGTTTGTGTCAACCAAAGATGTGAAAACACAGTGTCTTTGAAGATTCTCTGGTAAATTATGACAGATCAGAATTGAGACATTATGTAGACATAAAAGTACTAATTATCTGTTGACATGGAAACATGTTCATAACTTAACGTTGACTGAGAAAAGTAACTGGCACCATATTGTATGGTAAGGTACCAATTATATAAAACTATACAAATCAGTATACACATTTATTTTTTTCATGAATGCTGAAAAAACAGATTTCCACTATGTCTGACATTGCAGTTTTTGTTTTTAATAGTTTTCTGGTGTACTGACTACAGCTTACATTTTATTATAATGGACAATATTAACACCACAAGGATTAGAATCTATTTCTCTTACTTTTTTGAATACTTAATGATATTTCTTTAAGCAAAATGTATTCAATACAACACTACAAATGTCAGTTAACAGTCATCCAGATTCTCCTATGACTTCTCAACTCTCTGAAATGGATGCTAGGATGCACTGGGGAGAACGCTTAAATTTTCCCACTTTGAAATTTTGAGATAAATTTTCCCACTCTGAAATTTGATCAGCTTCTACCCTTGGGTACATGGGTTTGGAGATGCACCCACAGGGTCACATCAGAGTCAAACGGTCTGAGAACTGTCCAAGGTGTCTTGCTCCACAAAAGCAAAGAATATGTGCCAAGCACGTGCAATAGATCCTGACTAACAGAAATGAAAGCAGGTACATAGGAAGACAACACGACCCACAAGCACCTACAATGCAGTGCAGTAAAGTGCTTCCTACAAAACAGCTTTGCAAATTGCCAGTAATTATGTATAACTTGAGTAACATGTAGAGGGATTTTACAACCCTAATAATGTCTCTTTACCCATCAATAATATGTAATGATTTCCAGACTACAGTCGCAGGATTAAGTTAAATCACCTATCAAGACTGGTATGGCAACTGTTGTCTTTTAACAGTAAGTAAAACCCATTTTGAAATGGTTACAGAACAGTAACTGCACTATACTTTTCTCTTGACATAAAATTCAAGCACACAATCTTAGACTTAATTCCCTAAAAAACAAGTTCCTGAAACCAGTTTCCCTAAGTTATATACCAATCAATTTGACAAAAATACCTTAACAGATTATTTCTTTTCAGTAACAGTTGACATTCAATGTTATTTTATGCTGTACATTTCTGTGACTATTTTATAATTACCAATTTGTCCTTCTTAATCCCTTTGCCCTTTTTAACGAGCCTCCTAAACTCCTTCAATCTAGCAACCACCAGTTTTTCCCATTTATCTGAGTTTGTTTGTTCATTTAGCATAATACCCTCTATGTCCCTGCACACTGTCACATATAAGATCTCAATCTATATTTTTATGGCTTGGTAATATGCCATTGCATATAACCATCCTACCTTCTTTATCTATTCATCCATTAATGGACAGTGAGGTTGCTTCACCATCTTAGCTATTAATAACGCTGCAATGAACAGAGATGTGCATGTACCTTCTTGAAATAGTGTTTTATTTCCCTCTGATAAATATCCAGAAGGGGAATTGCTGGGTCATAAGATAGTTTCCTCTTCAGTGTTTTTGAGGAACCTCAATGCTCTTTTCCATAGTGGATGCACCAATTTCCAATCCCACCAACAATGCATGAGGATTCCTTTTCTCCACATCTTTGCCTAAAATTATGTGATTTATTGAAATTGTAATGACTTATAGATACCAGGCTATTTATATTCTTTATATAGTATAGACAATTTTTTGTTGTGATGCTAAAACAGTAATGTATTTGATTATGGCTTGCTGCTCAATCTTCTGGGGATATAATATATGATAAAGTATATGGATATCTTATTATCTACCTAGAATCCAAAATTAACTAAAATAAAAATTAAATCTATGATACGGGTGATGGTTACATGTCATTACCCCAAACCACAGAATGTTAAACAGTGAACCATAAAGTCAACTATGGACTTTGGGTGATTATAATGTGTCAATGAAGGTTCAATCGTAACAAATATACCATTCTGGTGGGGGATGTTGAAAACGGGGGAAGCTATGCAAGTGGGGTTACAAGGCATATGGGAAATGTCTGTACCTTGTTCTCAAGTTTGCTGTGCATCTGAAAATGCTCTAAAAAAAAGTTTTATGTCTTAAAAAAAAAACCAAAACAAAAAAACAACTCATCATCACTCTGTTAATACAGGGGTGGGCATAAGCAGGTTTACAGTTGTATGTGAAACAGAATTTATTTTTTAAAATATATTTTATTGATTATGCTATTAAAATTGTCCCCTCCCCTCCCCTTTATTCCCCCCTGCCCTGCACACCCCCTTCCACCCACATACCCCCCCTTTAGTTCATGTACATGGGTCATACATGTAAGTTCTTCAGCTTCTACATTTCCTATACTATTCTTAACCTTCCCATATCTATTTTCTCCCTACCATTTATGCTACTTATTCTCTGTACCTTTTACCCCTCTCTCCCCACACACTCCCTTGTTGATAACCCTCTATGTGATCTCCATTTCTGTGGTTTTGTTCCTGTTCTAATTGTTGGCTTAGTTTGCTTCTGTTTTAGGTGTGGTTGTTAACTGTTTTTTTTTTTGCTGTCATTTTACTGCTCATATTTTTTATCTTCTTTTTCTTAAATAAATCCTTTTAACATTTCATATAATATTGGCTTGGTGATGATGAACTCCTTTAACTTGACCTTATCTGAGAAGCACTTTATCTGCCCTTCCATTCTGAATGAAAGCTTTGCTGGATAGAGCAATCTTGAATGTAGGTCCTTGCCTTTCATGACTTGGAATACTTCTTTCCAGCCTCTTCTTGCCTGCAAGGTCTTTTTTGAGAAATCAGCTGACAGTCTGATGGGAAATCCTTTGTAGGTAACTGTCTCCTTTTCTCTTGCTGCTTCTAAAATTCTCTCCTTGTCTTTAATCTTGGCTAATATAATTACGATGTGCCTTGGGCTTTGGTGTGTTCCTCCTTGGGTACTTCTCTGGGACTCTGAGCTTCCTGGACTTCCTGGAAGTCTATTTCCTTTGCCAGATTGGGGAAGTTTTTCTTCACTATTTGTTCAAATAAGTTTTCCACTTGTTGCTCTTCCTCCTCTCCTTCTGGCACCCCTATAATTCGGATGCTGGAACATTTAAAGATGTCCTGGAGGTTCCTAAGCCTCTCCTCATTTCTTCGAATTCTGGTTTCTTCATTCTGTTCTGGTTGAATGTTTCTTTCTTCCTTCTGGTCAACACTGTTGATTAGAGTCCCAGTTTCCTTCCCATCATTATTGGTTCCCTGTCCATTTTCCTTTATTTCACTTAGCATAGTCTTCAATTTTTCATCTAATGTACAACCATATTTAACCAATCCTGTGAGCATCCTGATTACCAGTGTTTTTAACTGTGCCCTTGATAGGTTAGCTATCTCTTCACAGTTTAGTTGTATTTTTTCTGGAGCTTTGATCTTTAATTTGGACCATTGTTTTTTTTTGCCTCAGCGCACCTGCTACACATAAGGGGCAGAGCCTTAGATGTTCACCAGGGGTGGCAACCCACATCACTCCTTTGTGATGCTGTGGGGAAGGGGTTGAGAGGGAACAATTGCGCTTGCTCTGCTCTCTGCCGGATTTCAGTCACTTCCCCCACTACCCACAATCTCAGTCAGCCCTTCTGGTGCTGGTTCCCAGGTGTGTGGGCTTGTATACGTTCTAGGATCCTGTGGGTCTCTCCAATGAACTTTCCTGTGAGACCGGGAGTCTCTCCTGCTGCCGCTTCAACCCCACAGGTGTTTTCAATCAGTGGTTTAAGGCTTTATTTCCCAGTGCAGGGACCCCAGGTTGCGAGGTCTGCCTTGCTCCCCAACTGTTCCTCCTGGCTTATCTGCTTGTGGATGTGGCACCACCAGCTCCACCAGCCTCCTCCCTTGCCTATCTGCCAGCTGCTGTCTTGCACATCTGGCTCCACAATCCGATGCCTTGCTGGGTCTGCCACCTGCCACCCTGGTCCTATGCCGCTGCTTTGCCATGGGTCCTCTCTGCCCACCTGCCTGTCTCCGCCCCTCCTGGTGGTCTGGATGAATGCTTCTTCTTTAACTCTTTGGTTGTTGGACTTCCATATAGTTCAATGTTCTGTCAGTTTGCTTCTTTTTTGTTTTTAAATTGTTGTCCTTGTTTTGGTTGTGTGAGGAGGCACAGTGTGTCTACCTATGCATCCATTTTGGCCAGAAGCAACTCCGAAACAGAGTTTATTCTTGTATTATTTATTTATTGTTGCATTTTCCATTTGAACAAGTATAAATCTACTTTTGCTCACCCCTGTGTAGTAGAATTATATTTACAATTTCAAATAAACCTACCAGACAGATTCCATGAATTCTGGATACAGAGTTTTATAGTCATTGTCAAAGTCAATCCATCGGCCAAGTCTGGTAACAGTAGACTAAAAAATATAAATGTTATTAGAGAATGATTAGTTTGTTATTGTACACCAATGTGTCTTACTTCCTTTTTAAAGCATTATTTCTTTTAAAGATTTTTATTCATTTTCAGAGAGAGGGAGAGGGAGAGAGAGAGGCAGAGGAACATTGATGTGTAAAAGATACATCGGTTAGCTGCCTCTCGCATGCTCCTACCTGGGGACCTGTCCTGCAATCCCAGCATGTGCCCTGACTGAAAATCAAACTTACAACCTTTTGTTTGCTGGCTGGTGCTTAACCCACTGAGCCACACCAGCCAGGGCGAATGTGTTTTACTTTACCACCACATAGAATAAGTTTGAGAAAACAGAACAATCAATGATTCAAGTTAATCTATATTGCAATCAACATGCTATATAAGGTTAAGAACCAGGTTTTTTCCAGCATTCACCCTGTATGTAAATAATGTTATTTACAAGTATTAATATGCCTTTAAAGTGTACCAAAACTACCACCTGGCAAACACCACAGCTATATGTGTTGCTGGCAAGAATCATTAATAGGTACTAAAACTACTGGGTTAAAGTCTAAGAAACAGAATATTCGTAAAGAATCTCCCCACCAAAAAATGATTAATTACAAAGGAAAAACTCCGACTTTACAATGAAGAAACCTGACATAGAACACCTTAGGGACTAAAATTAACATTATCAATGAGACATCAGTATCATAGGCCTCCCAATTATGATAGACTGAGAAGGGTATGATGTTACTTCAGTATTTTTTCCAAAAATGCAAAACCTACACTGAATCATGAAGAAATGTTAGATATTGAGGGGCTTCTACAAAAGAACTGGTTTGTACTATTTAAAAGTGACAAGGTCATAAATGACAAAGATTGAGAGTATGCTCCATATTTAAGGAAACTAAGGAGGTATGACAACTAAATGCATTGTATGCTTCTAAACTAGATCACAGATCAGAAATAAAAGTTAGTGGAACTGGTTAAATTTCAATAAGGTCTAACATAGTGTATCACTGTTAATTTCTTTTTAATAATTTGCTTTTGATAATTATATTATGGTTATGACGGTGTTAGCTGGTCAGTGAAGGACATAGATGAACTCTTCATACTACTTTTGCAATATTTTTTACATTTATTTTAGAGAGAGGAAGGGAGAGGGGGAAAGAGAGAGAAACGTCAATTTATAGTTTCACTTATTCATGCATTCATTAGTTGCTTCTTGTATGCACCCTGATGGAGACTGAACCTGCAACTCTGGTTGTTATCAAGACGATGCTCTAATAAACTGAGCCACCTAGCTAGGGCCTACTTTTGCAATTTTTAGTAAGTCTGAATAAACTCATATTGAAAAATTTAAAAACAAGAAAACAAAGACCCAAATGCATATTATAATCACCAGAATTTTTCCCTACTGGCAACCAGGAAAGAAACGTTAAAAGGGAAAATTTTAAAGCTCTGACTTTTCAAAGTTGATTAAAAAAATTTTTATTCATCAATGAAGAGAAGTTATTCAATGTTTTGAGCAGAGAAGAGCAAGATGAACAGTTTTGTGGGAGAGATAATTTGGCAGAGTGGGCACAAATAACATGAAAACGAGACCAATTAGAAGAAGACTGTTACAGAAATAAAGAGGTGAAAGGCCAGGGAAAGGGTGTAGGAATGTAAATAAATTACTAAATAAGAGATACTAAGAAAGACTTGATAGGATTTGACATTTGATTTGACCATGAGGATTAATATTTGAAGCCTGATACCATGTGCAGAATAGGGAATTCTGAAGAACTGCAATTTTGAGAAGTACAAGTGGCAAGAAGATGGATAAGGTGAAGAAAATAAGTCAGACTTCTTTTTAAGTTGTAGAGACAAAGAATTGGGTTGACCAAAAAGTTTATTTTTTTTCTGTAAGATGGCTACAGTAGAGCTTAGCTGTCTTTTAACTTTAATCAAAACAATTTGTTAGACTATATTGTGATAGTGTCATGTCAGTGTGAATAAAAAAAACCTTATCAAAATTGGTGAATTTTTGTGTAGCTATTTTAATAATAATAGTAGTAATAATAATAAGCTTTATTGTCTTAAGAAAGGTTTTAAGAAAGGTTTTAAAAAAAGCAACTGAAAACCAAACATAGATTTGTGCAAGGTATGGAGAAGGCACTGTGACCTATCGAATGTGTCAAAAGTGGTTTGTGAAATTTCCTGCTGGCGATTTCTTGATGGACAATGCTCCACAGACCAGTAGACCAGATGAAGTTGATAGCCATCCAACTGAGACATTGAGAACAATCAACCTTATACCATGTGGGAGATAGCTGACATAAATATCCAAATCAATAGTTATCAGTGGAAGTGAAAAATGTCTTTTATTTTACTGAAAGAAAACCACACAAACTTTTTGGCCAACCCAATAATTAATTGAGAGCGAAGGAAGAAATAAGGAGTTGAGAACCTTTATTCCCAAGCCTTTAAAATCAAGAAAGGGCAGGAGCTCTGACAGCACTTCAGTTACCTAAAGGTACCAGCTATGGGAGTTCTACTACTAACAGGGGTGGGCAAGATGGGAGTAAAATTCATATAACAATGGGTCTAAATTAGAATTCACTTTAATGTCTGATTTTTAAAAATTACAACATTCAAGTTAATCCATTTGCTAGGACAGTCTGATTCCTGTCATATACTGTGGGCAGGTAAAAGATTAAACATGGAAGACTAATTAAGCACAAAGAAATAAAAGAGGCTTCAGTTTAAGCTACAGTACAAGCATTAGGGTTAGAGGTGGAAGCTAAAACACTCCTTTAAAAAGGATGGTTGACCTTTCTCTTCTCATGTTAAAACCTCACATAGACAGCCATACTTTTGGGAGTATCAAAAAAAGCACAAAGGGCCATAAGCCATTTCAACTCCCATTTAAATTAGAAGTTTTTGTTCATTCTACTGAAAATAACCACACATACCTTCCACTCAGTAGAATATCTCATCACAATGGTTCGGCACTGATTGTTATATTCCATAATCCCCATTTTGGCTACATCCTCTGGTCCTCTGATTCCCAGTAGCTTATCAATTTCATATTCCTGAAAATTTACAATTAGATTGTTAATAACCCGGCCCTATAAAACAAATGCAATTCAGCAACTCTAGACAATAAAACATATTTAAAAAAATTAGTTCTCAAAAAATCTAGAGAAAATAAACTATAAATAGTATTATAGAAATGAAGTAGAAGAAACAGTCTGATTACAATAAAAATTCATCATATTTATATACACGACAAAATTTAATGATTAAAAAAAGATCCCTGGCTGGTGTAGCTCAGTGGATTGAGTGCGGGCTGCAAACCAAAGGGTCGCCAGTTCGATTCCCAGTCAGGGCACATGCCTGGGTTGCAGGCTAGGATCCCAGTGGGGGCCACGTGACAGGCAACCACACATTGATGTTTCTGTCTCTCTTTCTCCCTCCCTTTCCCTCTCTCTAAAAATAAATAAATATTTTTTCAAAAAAAAAAAAAATAAATAAAGACAGAAAGAAAGAAAGACATCAGCCCTGGCTGGTGTGACTCAACAGATTGAGTGCTGGCCCATGAACCAAGAGGTCACCAGTTCGATTCCCAGTCATGTTACATGCCTGGGTTGCAGGCCTGGTCCCCAGGTGGAGACATATGAAAAGCAACTGATTGATGTTTATCTCACATGCTGATGTTTCCTTCCCTTTCTTTCTCCCTTGCTTCCCCCCTCTCTACAATTAAATAAATAAAATCTTAAAAAATAAATAAATAAAAACATAAGGCTGGCAACTCCAACATACCACAGGTAAGCCATGACAATCCCATCCAAATCTCCTGTCAACATGAAATCCACTCTGATGAGCATATCTTGTAACTATATCTTTAATTGTCCCTGCAAGTATATGTCCATAATGAGGTAGTCCAGTTGCAAAAGGAGGCCCATCATAGAAAGTAAACCTAACAGACATAATAAAAATGTTAAGTAACTTTAAAACAGCAAAAATTTTTGACATTTTTCTATAGATGGCTTTTGGCACAGTGGAGTCTTCAGGAAGAAAAGCAGTGAGACCAGGAAATTCAGGTAACCAATTAGATATTTACTAGAAGCCCTGTCTTCAAAAAAGCTAGTAATGAAAGAGCTGGAGAGGCCTCCATTGGGCCACCCACTCTTCATTGATTAGCCTACAACATAACTCAAGTTATTTGTCCTGATGCAGAACAATTAAGTTACTTATCAGTAAAATAAAGCAACACGGGCCTTTTGCCTATCTCATGAAGGTTTTGAGCACATGAAACACATGACCAAAAAAACCCACTGGTCTTTAGGTGAATGGAAGACCTGTATAGGCAGGAAATACCCTAATAGGAGGCTACAACTAGTTTAAGTACTTAAATGAGATGGTGATAATGAGAAAAGTGGAAAGGAAGAGGGTGATTATGTACACTCTGGTTAATAATGGTTCAAATTTAAATGGCTTTTCACATTGGAATTTATTACAAGATTCAAGTCAATCTCTTTAGATCTTTTAAAGAAAGTGAATCTAATCTATGAAGAACTCATCCATTCATTGTGTATCTACAACTGAGAGCACTCACTATATAGATCTAGGAGACTCCGGGAGTACAAAGGTGAACACAAAGTTCTTGCCTTAATGGAACACAGCCTAAGTAATGATTACTCTTAAGGACTCTATCTTTACCAAAGAAATTCACATACTTTGGCCTATGTTTTGACTGCTTTAAGCATTCTTGAAAACAATTAGTTTCAGACCAGAACTTCAAGATGTTCTCTTCTTCGGCAGGGAAATCAATGTTTTCTGGAACTTGAACCATTTTGGTGCTGCAAGAGAAACCAAATTTATTATTTTCAAAAGAAGGGTCTAGGAGTAAAGATTATTATACATTAAAATGAGTATATATATTACTACCCCTGACACTACCTGACACTTGAAAAATAATTATAGCTTTTTGAGGTAAACTTCATACACTATGAAGTTCACCTTTTAAAAGTGTACAATTTGGGCTTTTTTAGTATATTCACAAATTGCGTAACCATCATCATGCTTTAATTCTGGAACATCTTTATCACTGCTCCGTCCCTCTCCTCTAAAAACCTGTACACATTAGCAGTCACTCTCCACTCCCTCTTGCATAGCCCCTCAACAACCATTAATCTGCTCTCTGCTTCTATAGATTTTTCTCCTCTGCACATTTCACATAGTGGAATCATGTATATACAGCCTACTTTGTCTGGCTTCTTTTGTTTAGAATTAGGTATTCAAGGTTCATCCATGTTGTAATAATATGTATTATTTCATTTTTTTTTATACTGAGTGATATTTTACTGTAAAAACATGCCATATTTTGTTTATCCATTAATCAGTGCATGGACATTAAGACTGTTTACACTTTTTGGCTATTGAACAACACCATGAATATACATGTATAAGTGTTTTGTGTGAGTATATGTTTTCAGTTCTCTTGGGTGTATATACCCAGGGAGTAGAACTGCTGGATCATATCGTAACTGTGTTGAACTTTTTAAGAAACTGCCAAAGTTTTTCCCATAGCTGATGCATCTTAAACTATTCTTCCAGCAGTGAAAGAAGATTGCAGTTTTTCTAAGTCCTCACTCTTTATTACCCATTACTGAATTATAGAAAATCTTAGTGGACAGGAAATGGTAACTCATCGTGATTTTGATTTGCATTTCCTTAATGATTAGTGACACTGAGCATGTGCTTACTGAGGATTTTTATATTTCCTTACACAGCTGTGTATTCATCCTTTGCCCAATGTATAATTTGGATGTCTTTTTATTGTTGAGTTGTAAGAGTGCTTTATACTTTCCAGATATAAGCTTCTCAGTTATATAATTTGCAATTTTTTTCTCCCATTCTGTAGGCTTTCTTTTCATTTTCTTCATGTTATTATCTGAAGCACATACACTCTTAAACTGGTAAAGTACAGTTTATCTACTTTTTGTTTTGTTACTTGAGCTTTTGGTGACATATCTAAAAAACCATAACCTAAAACAAGGCTGTGAATATTTAGCTCTTAATATTTTGGTTATTGATTCATTTTGAATTATTTTTATATAAAGTGAGATAGGGATAATGATTATTTTTTTAAACTGTTGCAAAACTTGTGTCCAAATCACACTCTTCATCTATTTTTCAACTACAATATAACATTTAGTAATTGCAGATGATATGCTTCTAAATGTAAACAAGAAAATCTTGGGAAGTCTCTCGAATGACAATAAAAATTCAACAATCTAAAAACAAAACTCAAAATAGGTGAGGATCAGTACCTACAACCACAGAACAATCTCATGTGCTCTTCAATCTCTTATTTCTGTTGAAATAATCTCATCTCTTGAACTTCATGTTAAACCTCAATAACAATAACTTGCTATTGAGGAATGACAAGCATGACCTAACTAAGAAAATTTAAAGCTAAAAAGATGAAAATCTTACATTTGCATAATTCCTACCTCATTCTTATTTTCTGTTTTATCTTTTTTTATTGCTTATTCATGATTTTTGGAAAGGACAAACCTTCTAGTTCTGATTTAATCCCTAGTGAAAGAAGTCTTAAAGTATCCTTATGTAATTTTGCTAATAATCATTTGATCCATCTAGGGCAGGTTAACTACCTGCTGAGCATCCTCATGTCCATTCCTCCTCAAAACCTACTTAATATTACTTTATAATTCTAATTAGGTTGGTGACTAGATTTCCAAGCCAACATCAGATTAGAAGGGGACAGGACTGCTGAAAATGAAAAAACAAACAGAGAAGATGGAAAACCTTAAACCTACATAAGTCTGGAGTAAATGACTTTAGAAATTCTGAAAATATCAAAGCGTACTCACAGTAATTAACCCATGTCATCAAAACAAAAAGTTTGTTTTAAGCATTGCTTCTCCTCTTCTTCTCTTTATTTTTGAGATCCAAGAGTACTTTTGAATTTTATATAGGAAAAAAGTAAGAAAGGAACAGGTGGATTGTTTAATTAACTCTATCCATTTCTGATTAAATGGTATTAAACAAAAAAGTTGATGGCAGTTTGGATCTTCAGCTATTGTTGCAACCTCCAACCTTTCAAGGTGAGAAAAAGTGTTAGTTTATACATTTACAGATTAGGGGTCCTCCTGGTTCAGGGACTACCTTATTTGAGGACAACTAAAACTTAAGGGATCACATTGGAAGATTAGATCTTTAGATATCAACACATTTATTTTTGTGACTTCCAGTGATCCTCATGGCTGATCCTACAATTGCCAGGATCTGTGGGCACTATTAAGAGTAGACTTACCAGTTCCACCTCTGAATGAGGAGTCAGTATGTACATTTTAACAAAACCAAGGGATTATCATGTACATCAGAGTGTAAGTCATTACTCTGCAACAGGACTATCTAGCTAAACTTTTTATTTTTTTGAGAAAATGAGATTTAAGCTTTCTGTGAGGATGGCTCATAACTTTTATAAAAATTTCTAGGGAGCCACTACTCCCCAAAAGACTAAGAATCACTGCATTATTATGCTGAATACAAAAACTCCAAGTAACGGCATTGCTCATTACTTGAAGAGCCATATTATCAGTGACAGGGCTGCACTCGCTATGGAAGAGAAACAGCCTCCATGTGTATATCACAGACTTGCTCTTGCTCCTCACATCCACTGGAAAACTGTACTTGCACTACAGCATCCAGTAACCACAGGGCACTTGTGGGTGAGGAAGAGAAGAAAAATTAATTCCATTGAGGCTGTGCTCAGGAAAGCAATCTCCTCTTTTTCCCTCTTACTACTATACCCAGGTCTCCAAGCTTCCCAATTCCATTATTCCTTCAGATCTCTTTAGGCTCAACTTCCTGTTCAGCAATTTCTTGATACCCTCTTTGACTTTTACCACAATAGGTTTTAGAAAATAAATCTCATGATCTTCCTTGTCACACCTGCTCCCACTTTCAATTCAACTGTAGTCATAGTTCCACTATTCATTCCTGTTACCTGAAATTTGAGTCACCTTTAATGCTACCAAATGATGCCTATATCCAACTGATCACCAAGTCATAGGGATCTTGCTTTTACTGTTCCTCATAACCCATTGCACTGAGTCAAACTGAACTCCAGAGGTAGTCCATCTCCAGCCTTTCCTCAGTTTAGTTATATCCTATTGTAACCAAAGCACTGTTTTTATAGACAAATATCTAAAATAAATATCCATACAGGTGACTAAAATAAACTACAGTACATCAATATCATGAAGGCATTAAAAAGAACAAATCTTAATTTATCAAATATACACACTACCTATGCATACTGAGAAAGGTCAGAGCAATAGCAACTTATACTATGTGTATTATAATTTTCAAGAGATTTTTAAAACATATACGTTAAATCTATGTTTAAGTAATTTTGTATTTATTTATTTTTTTAACATTTTATTTATTTATCTTTAGAGGGGTAGGGAAGGAGAGAGGGAGAGAAATATCAATGTATGGTTGCCTCTCATGCATCCTTTGCCGGGAACTGGCCTGCAACCTAGGCATGTGCCCTGACTGGGAATCGAACTGTGATCCTTTGGTTCACAGGCCCGCATTCAACCCACTGAGCTACACCAGCCAGGGCAGTAATTTTATATTTAAATTTAGAAGGCAACCCATCAAACTTAACTATGAGTACCATCAGGGAGTTAGGACTGGAGCGGAAGGCATGAACAAATATGTTCTCATATTATCTGACAAGAAGAAAAATCTGATTTTTTAAAAAAATATTTTTTATTTTTCAACCCTGGCTGGTGTGGCTCAGTGGATTGAGTGCCAGCCTGAGAACCAAGGGGTAACCTGTTTGATTTCCAGCAGGGACGCATGCCTGGGTTATGAGCCAGGTCCCCAGTAGGGGATGTGCAAGAGGCAATCACACACTGATGTTTCTCTCCCTCTCTTTCTCCCTCCCTTCCCCTCTCTCAAAAATAAAATAAAATCTTCTAAGAAATTATTTTTTTATTTTTCAATTACAGTTGACATACAGATTATATTGGTTTCAAGGGTACACCCCAGTGATTATAGACATGTAAACTACTAAGTGATACCCCAATATACTTTGTACCCACCTGACACCATACATAGTTTCTGATGTTTTAAAGTACATTACAGAGGCTGGAGAGTGAAAGAAACAGAACTATTTGTGGGTTCATGGCTGCTGACCAGCTAATAAAATACTGTTCACACGCCTGTTTTGCCTGTTGGAACTTTGGATTAACTTCCAGGTGGCTATTTCCACTTGTTCAGCCAAACCCCATTCAATACCAGAACTTCCGCTTGTTTGTACATGGGCTTGCTTTCCTGACTGCTGTCTCCAGCCAATTTATAGGAGTGGGCATTTGCATATGCAAACTCTGTGCTTATATCAGAGCTTGCCGCACCTCACCTTCTACTACCCCCTGCCTAAAGCTAATGTAAATTCTTTCAGTCTTCCTGTTTCTTCTTCCTTCCCTCTAACTTAAAGTATAAAACAACTTGCCAAACTGGAACAATGGACATGCTGTATTTTCTACCTAGTCGTGCTACTGGCCCCTAGACCAGTCTTCTGTGTAGCAGTTTTGGCTCAATAAAATCTTACTTACAAAAGACTTTCAGCTTTTGTAAGTAAGCTTTTTAAAGTTAAAGTTTTTAAACACTTCATACCACCGTTTTGAATCCTGCATACCAGTATAGATTAACCCTCACAATGGAAAAGCTCTGTAAGTAACATTTCTGTATTAAAAAGAAATCCAAAGGTTCCTCACTGCCAACAGCATTCTGTAGACTTTTCAATGGTACATTCAAGGCCACCTTATTCCTACCCTAAACTGCTACTCTTACTCCTAACTTTTATTTACTCCTATAAAACTCTAGGTCCAGCTACATCACTGTCTCGGTCACTGCTGATAAGCAAAACCACTCTCTCTATCAAACCCTTTCTCCACATACTCTAACACTACTTAGCTTAAATGGACTCTCCTTTATCAGGTTTTCTAAATACCTCCCTCCCATGAATCTGCTGCTCTCCTACATATAGTAGTTTATGTGCATTGCAGGTTTCACACACTCTCCAATTCAACTGTAAACTTGTTGCCGGCAGTAGTAACTTACTGTCTAACATACATTGCATGCCTATATGGTTAAGTAAGTGCTCAAGAAACGTTTGTGTGAATGCATCCCTTTGTCAGCATCCTTAAGTTTCCTCAGTGATACTCCTACCTGCCTTCCCAATCTATCCCACACCATGGGCTCTTCCTGGCCCAAGATAATAGCTTTGAAATGTGACAGTTTTGGTGCCACCACTTGGTATGTGAGCTATAGGAAAAGTTACTCAACCTCTAAACCTCAGTTGTGTCATCTGTAAAATAAAGGCCATAAACATTCACAATGCTTACTTTATCACTGAAATAACGGCTATTACAGATCACAACAATCATATGTCATCCACTTAAGCTATTATTTTTTTGCCCACAAATTCCATTCTATTGTCCCTGCCCAGCCACTACATCAACTCTCCAAATACATTTAAAGAGTACAGTCTACACTTTGCTGCCTTCTCTCCTGTATATATTATTCACTCTTTAATCACTTACAATATTATTTTCAAGGCCCAAGCCTATCGCTCCTCAGAAGCCGTCTCCTCCCACTTCGAAATCCCTCAGGTCTTCCTTCCTCCTCCGTGCACGCGGCGTCAGGCAGACTGCGAGGGCCGAGGACAAGGCCGTCCTTACTTCCCCTCCAGTCCCAGGTAGCCGGCAAAGAACGCCCTTTCACGGGAACGTAGTAGTTGACATGTTCTAAGAATCCAACGGCTTCAAAGTTATTTCTAATTTCGCCCACCTTCTGCACTTCTCCAGCAAGTTCGATCACACCAAATTCCACAATCACCAGGTGTTACCACGATTCCAGTTTGTAAGGGAACTTTCAAGTGTTGCAAAATCCTGCGAGAGAACTAGGATTCGTACCCAGTTCCGAGTTATTTAGCCCACTTACAGCCCCTCCCAATCTTCTCCTTGGAAATACAAATGCACGCAACTAACCCATAGCCTTAAGGACATTAAACAGAACCCCAAAACGTGTTCCTGAGGTGCAGTACCTGACGTGCCCTAGCCGTCTCTCCAGAGAAGGAGCGCGTGCACGATGCCGTGGGGCAACCAAAGGTGATGCAACGCCGAGACAGCCCCGGCCTGAGAACGCCGTTCCGCGCCAGCTAATCAGCGTGCACGGTCAGACACCAGGCAACAAAGAGAACGGCGACTGGCTGACTGAGGGTCTGACCACGCCCACCCGCTCGCTACCCTGCTGAGTGAGCCGGGAAGGAGGCTGTGCGATTCTAAGTAACTTGGTTAATGGTGCAGGAGCCTGAAGTAGCTTCTGGGATGGGGACTGTTTGGGACGGGCACTGAATGGCGGCTGAAATTGTGCATTCTGATGAGCGTTGTCACACAGGTGCATTCGTTTGTCAGTGTTCACATTTTTATACGGCAGACCAATCAAATCTAATGACAGTGGCCTGGGTAATTGTAGTGTGGGGCTGCGAGCAAGCGATCCCAATTTCCTAGGTAACCATTACAGGAAGCAGCCTTAGCAGTAGGACTGTTTTACAGTCTAGTTGCAGACATTCACCTAAATCACACAGGAGTCTGCAAAAACTGCAGATGCCTAAACCATATAGCAGGCCTGCTGAGACTCTCTCTGAAGGTGGGTCACAAGAAGCTGCATTTTAACAGGCACTTAGATAATTAGCTGCACGCTAAAATTCCTGACCTGCCTATTTGTAGACTCTCCTGATCCTCAGAAAAACGCAGCGTTCACAGTATTGTGTCAGGAAGGAGCCGAAGCACGCGTGGTCGGTGGTGTTCCAAGGAAGCCCTCCCTCTCATCCTGTGTTCTTCAGTGACACTTCCAGAGTTCTGGATTTTACTGCAGATATTATGGTAATAATTTCAAACGGTAATATGGAGATAAAATAAAAAGGAAATGCCTAGTAACCAACTTTAAAATTGTTTCCCGTTATGAAAATAAAATTACTTACCTGCTTGATATATTTACTAGCTACTGTGTGTCTGCCTGGTATGTCTAGATCTGCTGGTTAGAGCAATAGAATCCAGAAGCCCCAAACTTGTTGCTGGCAGTAGTATCTTACTATCTGCAAAGGACAGTAGACCTCATGCTTTGGCACCAGAGAATAGGAAATTTTAGGGCTTGACAAATTGAGAGTAATTCTGCATGTGACTGCTTACTGTATTCATTACAGGGACAAAAGTTGATCTGGCCAAGAACATGTAGAAAGCACTTCCTTAGTAACTTTAAGAATATTTTAATAATCTGTGTAGTGTTAAGACACTGAAGGTCTAGGAACACAATATCAAGGAGTAAGGTGGGTTTCATGTCCTTCCTCAAAAGGGTAACTGAGTTACTCAGTAACTTAAAACACTTGAACACAGACATTTTGAAGTACTTGGCATGTGTTTTTAAGCGTTTGCATTCAATTTGCTACCTCGTTCAGTTAATTTTTATCATCTGTTCAGATAATCCAGATTGGAACAGGACATACCGAGGTCTCCCAGAGACAAAAAAGGGTGAGGAGGACAGGTCTGGGAAAATTGGATTGAGAAACACTTTATGGTACTGGTGGGAAATATGGGAAGGCTAAGTATAAGAAAAGCAAGTACAAAATAAATTTTAGGAAAAGTTAAATGTGGTCAAAATATACTACTTGTGTAGAGGAAAAATCAGATAGGTTAAGGTGACCCAGAGGAGGGACCGCGAACTAGGAAAGAGTTTGTTTAGGTTACTTAGAAGATGCCAGCCAGCTGTTGGATTTCAGCCAGGCAGCCATAATTTCTGTTTCGGCTTTTGTACAACTCAGCTTCAGATTATGATTCTTCAAGGCTAACTCCCGTCTGCACATAGCAGCTAACTCCCACTTTGGCTCCAGAGCACCCTGCTTCAGATAAGGACACTTCAAGGCTAGAGTTATTTTTTTGCATCAGCTTCTGTACCTCCTGCTTTTGCTACGTAAGGAGGGGTGTCCAGAAAGCAATAAAAGCCCTGCTCAGCCAAGGCTCGGGGCTCAGAATTTGGGGTCTGTACTCCTCTGGGCCCGTGCACGTTAATAAAGGGTCGTGCTCTGCCATCCAACTGTGTGTTGAGTCGTTTCCTTCCGTAACACTTGGATGATCATTAGATCCTCATCTTCAGAATAGGAAGTCAACAGATAATGTGTAAAACTGAAAAACCAAGAGATCACAGAGTAAGCACTTCAGGTAGAAATATGGAGATAAATTCAGAGGAGGTAAATTGTTGAAGGTGCTTTTATCTGGGCAGCAGGATCCGTGGGGTGAGCAAAGCTACATGATAGCACTTTCACTTTGGAGATGTAAGGTGTTGACAGATTTAAACATGGCCATAAACTGACACGGAGAGGTGACAGTCTGTACCCTGCCACTGAGCCTAACTGAGCTCAGTATTTTGTTTGAGCCTACAGAATATAGTGGAAATGACTCTGAGCCAATTTTTGGGCTTTTGAGACTGTCAGCGTTTGATTCCTGATCCTAAAACCTAGGTGCTATGCTGTGAGGAAACCCATGGATGGACACCCAATGGACCATTTTAGAAGTGGATTCACTAATTACAGCGGATCTACTCCAATGACACTACATGGAGAAAAATGAGCAGTCCCCAACGAGTTCTGACTGTGGAGGCACTCTGCCCGCATGGTCCCCCTGGTCACCACTGATGAGAATAAGTCTACCAAGACATGATCGGCTTGGCGAGGAAAGGTGGCTGATCTCTTAAAGGAGACGGGCCAAGAGCCTTTTCCTCAATGGGCTTTTATTGGGTTCACTTTGCACAGGAATACAGGTAAAACTCATTAATCACTGTCAGGCAGTAAGGATCAAACAATAGGTAACATACAAAGAACTACTAGGGCTTATTCTGAGCCAGGGTCTGTTAGCTAAAGGGCTACAAAACTTTTGGAAACAAACTCATTTCCTGCTCAGACCCTTATCATTTAATTGAGAGCATTCTTAGCAAAGCAGGTTTCACAAGATTTTATATATTCTTTCTTAGGTTGATTGCCCTAGGGAACCCGCCCTTTCCAGCACAGGGCTGCACCACCCTCTGTCATTGTTTCAGGCTTAAGACAGGCAGAGGAAGAGGAAGTAAGGCAGCCAAGAGATTAGGAGACTTCTTGCAGACAGAATGAGGACTCGGGCTATGTCACAGCCCAGGGGTGCGGGTCCATCACCCCCTTTTGCTGTAGCCCCCAAGTCCTTCCTTGGGGCCTCCATGTGATCATGCTTGTCTTAGGTCATTCCCCCCTTGGGGAATCTTACCCATCATTGGCTAACCGATCAAGCATTGGGGGCCAGGCAGGGTGAAGAAAAAGGAGAAGCAGCGCCCCTGCCAGGGAGATAAGCCTTGTCTCCTTAGTGGCTTCCAGTGGGAAGGTCACTCAGCCTTAGCCATGGGGGTGGTTACAGTTTCTGAAACCAGACAGGGCGGTTCCCAACACCTGGCCAAATTGGTTATTTGTAAGCAAAGTAATTCTTAATGGGATGAGTTGTTATACAGCAAGAGATAAGAAAGCATAAGTGTAATATACATCAACAGAAGGTGGAACATTTGTATTTTTCCTGCTGAATGGCTGTTTCCATTTTCCGTGAAGTAGTTTGATTGATATCTTGGAACTGTAGGAATGCCTCTTCAGTTACTTAGTTCCTTGGACCCCATTTATTAAAAAATTTATGTGCTGAGCACCCACTATGTGCTAGACACAGTCCTAGGCAGTGAGGACAAAATGGATAACCAGAGGACACTCCTGCCCTCATTGTTTATATTCAATCAAGATGTAAATCAATACTTAATTTCAGATATAGTTGTCCCTCACTACATTGCGGTTCACTTATTGTGGCTTCACCATATTGCAGGTCTTTTAAAAAATATATATATCTAATTCTGTATCACGGAGTTTTCACTCTATCGCGGGATTTTGCGGTATATAGGTATTTATATAATATTTATGATTTTAATTACTTTTGCCTAAAAAATTTAAAGCAATATAAAAATACAAAAAATGTTTATTCAAACATATTAAAAGAATATTAAATCAAAATAAAATACAGTATGTATTTCATCAGCAGATAAATACCATACTATACACAATGGAAATGCAGTACGCCACTACCACTTGCGCAAGTTTGCCAATGTGAGATTGTACATGGCACACTATTGGCTGATGGAATGGAAGGTGACCAATCACAGCACTGTGTTCTGTATCCTGGGCACTCACTGATCGGCTCAGTGACGGTAGAATCGGTCTCTTTGCTCTCCTGCACTGTGCCCTTAAGTTCAGCATCTCTACTTGTCCACTTCACATCGACGTCTGATCGCTGCGTGTAGTGTTGCTCTGCGGTGTTGTGCTTTTGTGAAATTTTTGTAAAAGTTTGAATTTATTTCAAGCCCTATGATGCCACCCAAGCGTTCTGCACCTTCTAAGGGTTCTGGCAGTGAACCCAAGCATCAAAGGAATGTGCTTACCATCAAAGAAAAGGTGGAACTTCTTGACATGTTAAAGGAAGGCAAAAGCTACAAGGCTGTAGGCCGCTATTACAGGATCAATAAATCTACTGTTTGCTACATAAAGAAAGATGAGAATAATATTAGGTCTACGGCAACAATAACTTTTAACAAGACTGCAAAGAGGATGGTCACTTCCCGCAATAAGGCCATTGTGAGGAGAGTCTGCATTGGTCCTGTGAATAAATGACTGCAGGAAGAATATCTTGCTGGATACCAATGCCATCCGGATGAAGGCCAATAAACTTTATGACAGTTTTGTGGAAAGCACAGACATTCATGACGGTGACGAGGATGAAGACGAGGACAACGATGCAGAAGCAGGACCATCAAGTGCTTCTCCCACCAGACCAACCCCATTCAGCGCCAGCAAGGGCTGGTCTGACAAATTTCAGAGATGTTTTAGACTCAAGAGCATTTCTCTGCATGGAGAAGCTGCCTCTGTGGATAAAAAGCAGCGCCAGCAACTCCCCATAACTATGTTCATCACTTAGACGAAGAGATCAGTTATGCCTACACCTTTAGCGGAAATAGAAGTTACCGCCCAGGGCGAAGATACTGCACCACCTGATGAAGCAGGGCCTTCAAAAGAGCTGTAATGCTCTTCCTGGCTGTGCAGTACATTCATCTTATCGTCATCACCTTCATCACCATCAGTACTGCACAACTACATAATTCATGATCTTCATCATTCAAGTTGTAGTATACCTCACTGGTGAGTACACATGAATTTTATACATTGTTAAAATTACGTAGAAAGTGTTCAAGAGCACATGAAGTGTTTATGAGAGTGTGGGAAAGGTTAATAAGAGAGTGGGAAAGGTTTATAGGAGTGTGGGAGGGGTTTATAAAGCCTTAAAATATATATAAATAATAAAATAAATATAACGCTACTTTGTGAATTTTCACCTATAGCGGGGGTGACTGGAACGTAACTCCTGCAATAGGTGAGGGATCACTGTGTACACATTATGGCTCCATAATAATTCCTAGGGATTGTTTACATACCACCACCTTGTACAGAAGCTAGTTTGATAGGATTATTTGTCTTTCATCCTAGCCCTAATGACTTAACAAGGTATTAAATCTACTTCCCTATAGGGACCTAGACTCCTGACTCCTAACTGTGACTACATACGTTTTGAACACTTGAATTATTTGTAAATCTCTGGTCTAAGTAGAATTTTAGAATTGATGGGTGGCCTCTATCATTCCTGGAGGACAAGGACAGGAAGACTGTATTTGGTGTCCTTTTCTGGTCTTCCCAGAACTCTCCTATGATGTTGGTCTGAAATGTCCTGCATTTAAATTAGGTATTCACCAGGAAGCAAGTACAAAACTCAAGTTTGACTTATGTTCAACCCATTAAACCAAAAACACAGAATAGAGATAAGGTGTATTTAATACAATCAGAAATAAGTATTTCAAGTAGTCTATACTTCACACAAAACCTAACTTGTAAAACACAAGTGCTCTAACCCATGTATTTTAAAAGGCTTTAAGCAAAGTTTGCATCAGAAGATGCCCATTAGTTATTGACGATAGAAGGCAAAGAGATTATACAGAAAAAAAATTTTCTTTTTGAAGGACTATGTTGTTTTTCATTAAAAAAATGTTCAGGTTAATTTTTTTTTCAAGAATTTAGTAATAAATAGAGAAAATCCACAGGAAACTACAGCAACCAGAATGATACCCATCATTAAAGAAGTTAGATTTTGAATATTCCTTCACTCCAATTTTTTGTCAACTAAAATTATTTTTTAATTCATCCAATTTCCATAGGTGAGTCTTCTTAACAAGCAGTATCAAAACCAATAATGACACTTTTTATTTTAGTTTCACTTTCCTTTTGGCATCTTTATGTTTCTTGTGACAATCCTATAAAAACATAAAATCAAAAAGCCTTAGTTAAAAGTAAATGTAAGTTATTTTCAAGAAGTTTAGTAACTATAAAGTAAAACTTAGGGTTAATTAGTGTCAGTGTTGTGGAAACCATTTTAGACGTGCTCACCTGGAATGAACAGGGACTATTTAAATTTTTAGCTTTAAGTGTTTACAATGGAAATTCTAACTCAGTCTTTCAAAAGTCTCATGATTTCCTGTTATTTAAGGAACAGGACTGGAACTTCGACCAGACACTCAATTCATCCAGTTTTCAGTCTCTTCACCTGTACTGTGTGTGTTGGATTAAACAATGTCAACGTTCCCTTCCAACATTGTCAGTTGTCATCCTTTTTGTCTTAAGTTTCATACTTTATTACCTTATTCTTATACAAGGCATATATTAACACAAAGATAACACTGTATCTATTTATGGAGGCACTGAATATGAAGATATAATTACTCACCTTACGCAAGCTGTTTGTTCTGGCCTCCCAAGAATTCCTACTAATATTACTTCCTGTTCCTTTCCAGAATAAGTCAGAACCTACTAAAGGAAAATCAAAAAAGATGAGGCAATAAATTAATACCAAAAAGGATAATGTTCTTGTGCTGACATCATCAAGGTCTTTAATTCTATTTAGGACCTCCCCACACCATCAATTTATACTAATTTTATTACTTTAAAATCATTTTTTATTTTTGAATTACAGTTGACATACAATATTATATTATTTTCAGGTGTACACCCCAGTGATTAGACATTATAGAATTTACTAAGTGATCATCTCGATAAATCTTGTACCCTCTGATACCATACATAATTATTAGAATATTACTGACCATATTTCCAGTGCTATACTTTACATCCCCATGACTGTGCTAACTACAAATTGGAACTTCTTAAACCCTTTACTTTTTTCACTTATCCCTCGCAATCCAACTTCCATCAGACAACCATCAAACATTCTCTGTATCGATGAATCTGTTTCTGTTGCTTTGGTATTTTATTTAGATTCAAATATATTTAATGGATATATATATATCCATTTCATGATTCATATTTTTTCTTCTTAAAGAAGCCCCTTTAACATTTCATCTAATACTGGTTTGGAGGTGATAAACTCCTTCAGCTTTTTCTTATCTGAGAAGCTATCTCTCCTTTGAGTCTAAACAATAGCCTTGCTGGGTAGTCTTGGTTGTAGGTCCTTGCTTTTTATCTCTTTGCATATTACAAGTGCCCAGGAGAGGCCAAGCTGTGAACCATGGCTGGCTGCCACTAGTGCCAGAACCAGGCCCCGTAGTGAGAGGTACAGAAAACAATGAGGCCAGATCTACTTATTTGAAAGATTTTAGGTAAGTCTGAAGCATG
Organism: Anoura caudifer; assembly: GCA_004027475.1. Taxonomy (NCBI): domain Eukaryota; kingdom Metazoa; phylum Chordata; class Mammalia; order Chiroptera; family Phyllostomidae; genus Anoura; species Anoura caudifer. The sequence continues at coordinate 22,938 of PVKU01009100.1, read as the reverse complement.
AGCTAAGAAAGGACATTGGTATAGAAAAGTCAGCAAAATAACTTTGGTGGGCCTGCAAACTGGTGGTGTGGGGTCTCAGGGAATCACTGGGGTGGGGCAAACAGTAGTGATAGGTTGACGGAAACTCAGATATAGAGCCCACTGTTGGGGGAGAGCTCAGTAAAGGAACTATAATCTATGCCAGCACTTCCGCTTGGGTGAAGGGTGACCCTCCAGCTCTTGTCCAGATGCCAGACAGTTTAGTTGCTCCCCATATGTCTCTTGTACCTTTCAACCTGCTGGCCCAGTGTTGGAACTCAGAAGGAGTGAGTCTGAGTTAGTCTACATGAAGGCCCTATATGAGGAACTGCTTGGGACTCCAAAAGCCCTTCATCTCACCCAGCCACAATGCCTGCTGGTTTTCAGAGCTAGAAGTCATGGGGACTTCTCTTGCTGTCACTGAAACTCTAGGCTGGGAAACCTGGTGTGGGGCTATGACACCTCACTTTCACCTCTGCAGCTGAGATATTCCTCTCAATTATTATCTGACACATGTGGGTGTTGGACTAGTCTGCTTTGTGTCTCCAACCCTACCAGTCTTGTGGCTTTTCTGTATCCTTAGCTGTAGGACTTCCGTTCTACTAAATTTCAGGTGGCTGTGAATGATGATTGTTCTGTAGTTTAGTTAGATACATAGTTATATATAGATATAGTTACATATATATAACTATATATATAATTGATTATACTATTACGATTGTCTTATTTCCCACTCCTTTTTCCCCTCTGCCCTGGAGATCCCCTCCCACACACATTCCCCACCTTTAGTTCATGTCCATGTGTCATATTTATAAGTTCTTTAGCTTCTACATTTCCTATACTATTCTTAACCTCCCCCGTCTATCTTCTACCTACCCTTTATGCTACTTATTCTCCATATGTTTTACCCCTCTCCCTGCACCCACTCCCCTGCTGATAACCCTCCATGTCATCTCCATTTCTGTGTTTCTGTTCCTGTTCTAGATGTGTACTTAGTTTTTGTTTTAGGTTCGGTTGTTAATAACTGTGAGTTTGTTGTCATTTTACCATTCATATTTTTTATCTTCTTTTTCTTTTTCCAAATATATTTTATTGATTATGCTATTACAGTTGTCCCATTTTCCCTTCATTCCCCTCCACCCTGCACACCCCCTCCCACCCACATTCCCTCCCTTTAGTTCCTGTCCATGTGTCATAAGTTCTTTAGCTTCTACTTTTCCCACACTATTCTTGCCCTCCCCCTGTCTATTTTCTACCCACCGTCTATGCTACTTGTTCTCTGTACCTTGTCCCCCTCTCTCCTCCTCCCACGCCCCTGTTGCTAACCCTCCATGTGATCTCCATTTCTGTGTTTCTGCTCCTGTTCTACCTGTTTGCTTAGTTGGCTTTTCTTTTAGGTGTGGTTGTTAATACCTGTGAGTTTGCTGTCTCTTTACTGTTCATATTTTTTATCTTCTTTTTCTTAGATAAGTCCCTTTAACATTTCATATAATAATAAGGGCTTGGTAATGATGAACTCCTTGAACCTGACCTTATCTGAGAAGCACTTTATCTTCCCTTCCATTCTAAATGACAGCTTTGCTGGGTAGAGCAATCTTGGATGTAGGTCCTTGAGTTTCATGACTTGGAATACTTCTTTCCAGCCCCTTCTTGCCTGCAAGGTCTCTTTTGAGAAATCAGCTGACAGTCTGATGGGAACTCCTTTGTAGGTGACTCTGCCCTTATCCCTTGCTGCCTCTAGAATTCTCTCCTTCATTTTAATCTTGGCTAATGTGATTATGATGTGCCTTGGTGTGTTCCTCTTTGGGTCCACCTTCTTTGGGACTGTCTGAGCTTCCTGGACTTCCTGGAAGTCTATTTCCTTTGTCAGATTGGGGAAGTTCTCATTCATTATTTTTTAAAATAAGTTTTCCATTTATTGCTTTTCCTCTTCTTCTTCTGGCACCCCTATGATTCGGATGTTCGAATGTTTAAGGATGTCCTGGAGGCCCCTAGGCCTCTCCTCATTTTTTTGAATTCTAGTTTCTTTATTCTGTTCTGGTTGAATGTTTCTTTCTTCCTCCTGGTCCACACCGTTGATTTGAGTTCTGGTTTCCTTCTTGTCACTACTGGTTCCCTGTACATTTGCTTTTATTTCACTTAGTATAGTCTACATATTTTCATCTAATTTGGGACCATGTTCAACCAATTCTGTGAGCATCCTGATTACCAGTGTTTTTAACTGTGCCCCTGATAGGTTGGCTATTTCTTCATAGTTTAGTTGTATTTTTTCTGGAGCGTTGATCTGTTCTTTCATTTGGGACATTTTTTTTTTTTGTCTCATTGCACCTGTTATGTAGTAAGGGGCAGAGCCTTAGATGTTCACCAGGGTAGGGCAACCCAGGTCGCTGAGTTGTTATGCTGTCTGTGGGGGAGGGGACACTGCCGCTTGCTCTGCTCTCTGCTGGGTTTGCAGTCACTTACTCTGCTACCCACAATCAAATTGGGCCCTTCTGGTGCTGGTTCCAAGATGGGTGGGCTTGTGTACATTCTAGGACCCTGTGGGTTTCTTCAATGAACTCTCCTGTGATGCTGGGAGTTTCTCCTGCTGCCACCTCAACCCCCATAGATGTTTTCAATTAGAGGTTTGAGGCTTTATTTCCCTGCATTGGAACCCTGGGTTGAGTGGTCTGTGTCACTTCCTACTTGTTCCTCCTCGTGTATCTGCACTCGAATGTGGGACCACCTGCTCTGCCAGCCACCGCCTTGCTGTGAGTTTTCTCTGCCAGGCTGCTGGTCTCCACCTCTCCTACTGGTCTGGATGAATGTTTCTTCTTTAACTCCTTGGTTGTTGGACTTCCATACAGTTTGATTTTCTGGGATTTCTGGATTTTTTAAAAAAAATTTGTTATTGTCCTTCTTTTGGTTGTGTGAAGAGGCACAGTGTGTCTACCTATGCCTTCATCTTGGCTGGAAGTCCTGTAGTTTAGTTATATTTTTGATGTGGTTGTGAAAGGAGGCAAGTACCATGTTTACCTACACTGCCTTCTTGACCAGAATATATAGGAATGATCTGGGGCTTCTCTGGGGAAGCAACCGCAGTCCCAGATTTGTCCGGAATCCCTGGGTGCAGATTTCCTTACTGAAGATGTAAGGATTTATGTTTATTTTCAAAAATATTTTGTTTTATTACAAGATGAAAATGTAAAGTTTCTAGGATTTCATTGTTTATGTTCAATTTACTATTATGTAACTTGGTTTATGTTTGTGCTAAGATTTATGGAATGAGAAGTTCACCAACAACCTCAGAGTTTTCATATGAACTTTTAGTGTACTAAAAATGTAGGATTGGTTTTTCTACCATCTAAGCAATTCCCCCAAACAAAACAAGCTCTTGTTAAGGGTCATAAATGAGTGAGGGAAGTAGTAGGTGGGAGCTCTTAGCCTTCCAGAGCTTTACAAGTTGACCTGCATCAGTCTAACAGAGTGAGATAAACAACATGATAATGCAAATGGTTAGAATTTTGCCAAACGGTTCTTACTTGGATGCATGTTATTAGATCGGAACGTGCAGTGTTGAGAGTTGTACTACTACCAGTTCTACACCATTTAATCAAAAAATGCACTCACCATGAAGTCTTTCATCATTCTTGGAGAAAAAGAAAAATCTAGTGGTCTCTTTCTCAGGTAATGATATTTCTCTAGACAGAGAGAGATTGGTTGATTAATTTCTATATTTGAGAAGCCATGTTTACATTGAAAATATAAACAAGCTATTCTTTAAGTATGCTTTGTGTTTTGCTTATTTTGCTTAATTAAAGTCACCTCATGCTTTCTATTCAACATTCTTCTTTTTTATCTGAAGCATTGGTGATGAAGAGTTTTTTAAGTAGAAGCTCTATCTACCCCACGCTGGGTGCTGATACTCTCACACCTACCACTGCCACCTTGTTTGCCAATGTTTCCCATGAGCTGGTGGCTGCAGAATCCTCTTTTCCAGAACAGTGTCACTCTCCTTTCCCTGTACACATCATATCCCCACCCTCCCCCCATGCTATCCGTATCTCAAGAAAAGGAAATTTGCTCCCCATTACAAAAAGGCTACAGAATTCTCTAAAGAATCTAAGAGAAGAAAATTAAGTTGTCTTGAAAGGTAAGCTTAGATACTTCTAGAATATTTCTAAAGCATGTCCAACTCAGATTTTATAAATTATAAGGTGTACCTATATAGTAACAATTTACTTACCCAGGTCTGGGCTTTACATCATTTGTTTCCTCAGCAACATCTTCTTCTTCTGAACTGCTGTCTTCGAAATAAGAGGCTCCCTGCCAGGAATTCTTACCAGGTTTCACTGTCTCAACTTTATAGGTCTCTACATTGTCATAACAATAAAAGATGACAGGATTGTAACTAATCACCACGTATTTCTGAACATACCCATTTGATTACTTTCACCATATTAGCATATTTCTCTACATTGACAACATCTTAATCATTAATTAAAAATAGGTAGTACCTTTTAAGATTTTTAAACACTGAGAGAAGCTATTGTCATATTTTTGGCATTGCTAGGGTAATCTTAAAAGGAATACAGTAATATTATAAAAAGATATAAAAAATAAAGGTTTATAAATGGGAAACATAGTTTAAAAAACAAACAAAATAAGTGTGGCACCTGTGATAGCATGAGAAGTCTAATATAACACAATGTAGTGAAATCAGGTGTGCCTCCTGCTTTTGCATAGATGAGAAAAGGTACGTATGTTCACATTTTCAATTTGCAAAACCTCTTTCTAGAACTACTGAAAAAAGTACTGATAAAAGATGTAGACAGTCACCTCACAAGTCCCCAAAATTTCCCAAGTTAAAGCACACCTTCCAGGTTGCTGAGGTGACTTAATACTCAAGGTGTATTACTCACCTTAATACTAAGGTGACTTAATTGTTTAAGAACAATTCCTCACACTTGACTCTCAAACTAGAATTTGAGAGTCAATCTTAGAATTATAGCCCATATCCATATCACACCAATTCTGTCCAATACTTTAGTACTTAACCCTGGTACTTAAAAAGAACACAGGAAAGAAAATGAGATAAGCAGAGCACATCTTATTTAGAAAAGTATTTTTAAAAGTACTTGATTGTTATATCCCTGTTTGATTACCACAGAGCTGGCATTTAATACTTAACAGCTAAACACATGGACGTTATTTTAACTGCTGATCTTTCAAGTAGAAACCATTGTAGTTAGGTGTGCATGTATTCTACTACATAGATCTATAGTAGCTTTTACAGTGAAGTTCCAGAAAGGCTGAACTTCCATTCTGAACACTAGGTGAAGAGTAGCCCCAAGAACAAGAGTTTTTAACTTTTGTACTATGTTGGCCTTCAGAGATAAACCTTCCGAAATGTAATGCAAAACTATACATACTGTTTTTGACACTTTTCTTTAGATTCTGGCAACTCTTAAAGGATAAAGTTTGAAACAACTGACATATTGATGAAATAGTATATTTGCATCGAGCCAACATTATCTATTTCTTCCTTTCCTTTACCATATACTCGTAGTGTGGCTTTCCATAAGTCATGGCTTCTCCACATGTATTTAAGATATGAAGCTATTTAACTATTTGACTAACTGTATTTCTTCATGATTTCTTTCTATTCTATAGAAGAAATGCTGCACATTACTTTCCAGCTTCCCTCATATGGCTAGAAGTTTGCTCCCTTAAAGCAGAAACAATGTTTTGCTCTGTTAAACACAGCTCCAGGAACATTGTGTTTATGATCATGTGATATTGAACTTCATCTTGTTTATCGAGGTGTAAGAAAGAACCCTTTCTTCAGCTAATGTTAAATAATTATACTTACTGTGGACTCAAATCAATTAAGTTTAAACTACCTAGTGTGAAATAGTTTAAAAAATAAAAGTACCTTCCTTTATATCTTTAGTGTCTGAATCAAAAAAGGAAAATGTGAACCCGCTGGGCTGCTTGGCCTCAGTCTTCAAAGCTGCAGGGTCATGGACTTCCTTGGCTTGCTCTCCATCATAGTCTTCATTCCAGGGCACGCCTTCCTTTTCATTGGTATCTTTTGTAGCTTGGAATATTTCTTTTAAATCCATAGCAATGTTGTAATACATTTCTTTAGACACCACAGGTAGCTTCTCAGCTTCCTCTCTTTTCTTCTTTCGCTTTGCTTTACTGCATTGCCATACATATGTGCACCAAAATGGAAGTCAGTGTTTGGACAATTTCCAAAAATCAAAAAAGGACAATAACATGACTAACTTTAATTTCATCCTTTCAAAATCCAGCAGGATTCGCATATATAAAACTATACTTATAAAAGCAGAATCTTGACCAGTAAGTTTTTTATACACAAAACTATCTCAAACAGCTCCAGTAAACATAAGTCATACTCTATTTCTTATCTTCTAAACTACAATTCAGAAATTAAACCTGAGATACTTTGAGTAAAAAAACCTCACTTAACCCCAATGCACCTCAGATTCCTTACCTGCAAAATGAACATGATAAATCAATCTAAAGCCTTCCAAAGTTCAAAATTCTGATGATTTTACAAAACTGGCAGAAAAGGCTTTAGTTATAATTCTGCTTTAAAAATGAATTATAGACAGACTTTTGGGCAACATGGAGGCGTAGGTGGACACACTGTGCCTCCTCTCATAACCAAGATTAAGGACAACAAAAATATATAACCAAAAAAAAAAAAAAAAAAACCCCAACCAGAACAGATAGAAAATTAAATTGTATGGAAGTCCAACAATGATTCACCCAGACCCTTAGGAGGGGCAGAGTTGGTGGCAGGCGGAGAGGGGTTGCGGCAGGAAAAAGCAGTGTTTAGTGGTCCCGGGTGCACAGGCAGTGGTTACCAAGCGCAGGGAGGCAACGAGCAGACCAAGTGAGGCGCTCAAGGCAGCTGACTGCAGTCACACATTCCCCCGCAGATAAACCAGGCAAAAATGGGCAGCAAGACAGACTGCGCAACAAAGGGCCCCAGTGCTGGGAAATAAAGCCTAAAAGCACTGATTGAAAACACTTCTGGGGGTTGAGGTGCCAGGAAAGAATCCCAGCCTCACAGGAAAGTTCATTACAGAGACCCACAGGGTCCTAGAATGAACACAAGCCCACTCACATGGAAATCAGCACCAGAGGGCCCAATTTGCTTCGGGAAAGCAGCAAAGGGTACTGGAATATGAGAGAGAGAGGAGTGGGCCCCATTGTTCCCTCTCCCACCCCACCCCTACATACAGTGTCACTACCCAGGGATTGGGTTGCCCCGCCCTGGTAAACACCTAAGGCTCCGCCCCTCATTACATAACAGATGTGACCAAATCAGAAAAAAAAAAAAAAAAAGAAACCAAAACCAAAAATAGTTCAAATGGGAGAACAGATCAAAGCCCCAGAGCTAATTCATCTAAGCGACAAAGAGACAGCCAACCTATCAGATGCACAGCTCAAAGCACTGGTAGCCAACCTATCAGATGCACAGTTCAAAGCACTGGTGATTAGGAAGCTCCCAGAATTGGTTGATTTTGGTCACAAATTAGATAAACAAATGAAGGCTACAATAAGTGAAATAAGGAAAAACACACAGGGAACCAATAGAGATGGGAGGAAAACTGGGACTCAAATCAATGGAGTGGACCAGAAGGAAGAAAGAAACAACCAAACAGAAAAAAAGGAAGAAACAAGAATTCAAAAAAATGAGGAGAGGCTTAGGAACCTCCAGGACATCTTTAAAAGTCCCAACATCTGAATTATAGGGGTACCAGAAGGGGAAGAGGAAGAGCAAGAAGTGGAAAACTTATTTGAACAAATAATAAAGGAGAACTTCCCCAACCTGGCATAGGAAATAGACTTCCACGAAGTCCAGGAAGCTCAGAGAGTTCCAAAGAAGGTGGACCCAAGGAGGAACACACCAAGGCAGATCATAATTACATTAGCCAAGATTAAAATGAAGGAGAGAATTCTAGAAGTAGCAACAGATAAGGGGACAGTCATCTACAAAGGAGTTCCCATCAGACTGTCAGCTGATTTCTCAAAAGAGACCTTGCAGGCAAGAAGGCTGGAAAGAAGTATTCCAAGTCATGAAAGTCAAGGACCTACATCCAAGATTGCTCTATCCAGCAAAGCTTTCATTTAGAAGGGAAGGGAAGATAAAGTGCTTCTCAGATAAGGTCAAGTTAAAGGAGTTCATCATTGCCAAGCCCTTATTGTGTGAAATGTTAAAGGTACTTATCTAAGAAAAAGAAGAACAAAAATATGACAGTAAAAAGACAGCAAACTCATAGATATTAACAACCACACCTGAAATAAAAGCAATCTAAGCAAACAGGTAGAACAGGAGCAGAAACACAGAAATGGAGATCACATGGAGGGTTAGCAACAGGGGAGTGGGAGGAGAAAGGGGGAAAAGGTACAGAGAATAAGTAGCATAGATGGTGGTAGAAAATAGACAGGGGGAGGGCAAGAATAGTGTGGGAAAAGTAGAAGCTAAAGAACTTATGACACATGGACATGAACTAAGGGGGGAATGTGGGTGGGCGGGGGTGCACAGGGTGGAGGGGAAATATGGGGGAGAAATGGGACAACTGTAATAGCATAATAATAAAATATAAGTAAAAATGAATTATAAATATGCTATTTATAATTTGTTTTGGAATGAAATTTTTACAGTGCTATAAATCTGCTCTATATTTAGGAAAAATGCTTTTCTCTTTGATCTTTGATAGAGAGTTATATGGCAGTTTTCACTATCAAGTTTTTAGTTAATAAAACATTGAAATCCATTTTACTATTAGAGCTGACTCCATGTAGCAGGCTAGAATTTTAACTGTATTAAGTAGTTAGTGAACAAGATGTCTTAAATGATCATGTAAGTGGTGGAGACTATCTCACAGTAAGAAATTTTTAATACTTCCAACCTAGATACGGTTTAACTACAATACGGTTAATCTAACTAAGGAGATGTTCAGGATGGTAATGAAGGTATTGGCTGTTGTTTTTCTTGCTGTTTACCATAAAATGTGAGCAGAGACAATAAAACCAGAGGAAAAAAAATTATAAGGAGTCAGAATCTCATGGTTTAGAAGACTCCTAATCTTCAGAAGACAAATGATGTAAAATTTAATAAATGGGTTCTAAGAAAAGATCAAATCTTAGACTCTCAGAAAAATACGGTCTGAAGCAGATGTTGGCACACTATAGCAAATGGGCCAAATCCAGGCTGCTGCATATTTATGTATGCAACACAAATTAAGAATATTTTTATAGTTTAAATAGTTGAGGAAAAAAGTAAAAGATGATTTCATTACATTCACAAATCAGTATTTGTAAAACAAACGTCAGTGTCCTACTCATAGTTTTATTGGAATTGGAACACAGGCTCCCTCATTTGCTACAAAGGATGAGTGCAGTCACTGCAGCAGACCACCTTGCCTGCAAAGCCAAACGCTTTACTATCTGACCCTTTGCAAAAAATCTGTGTACTCCAGTTTACATATAAAACAAAATCCTTTGTTAAGACATAACATATAGGTCAGAAACAACAATTGTTCAAATAAGGCTGATAAGGAGTTTAAGTTATGTATCTCGGCAGAAGCTCACAGTAGGACAGGCTGATCTTAAAATGATTTCTGGTGTGGCTTTGTCTAATAGAATAAACCCCAAGAATATTCACAGGAGATTTATAAATATTTTAAGAGAATTATATCAATATTAACAGAAACACACCTAGCTTGGACTGATAAATACAAAGACATTCAACAATGAACAGGCTTCTGAACCCCCATATTCCTAAAAGCTCAATGCCGGATGAGACAATCACTGAGCTGCAAACATATGTATTAAAAAAACAAGGATGACCTAAAAGGCAGAGTCAAGAACTATGGACAATTATTCTCAGGCCCTCAGTTCTAACAAAAGATCTCACAACATTTGGCTATCTAGATTTATTTCAGAACTCTTTTAGACCAGTGACCCCTTTGTGCCTTCTGTTTTCTTCCATTGGGTAGTAGTGCTTACATTGGTTAGTCTATGCTTGTACCACCACGTCACCTCCATAGGTCTTCTAGTTGAAAAGACTGCACTTGCCCTGGCTAGTGTGCCTCAGTGGAGTGAGTGTCAGCCTGCGAACTGAAAAATTGCTGGTTTGATTCCCAGTCAGAGCACATGTTTGGGTCATGGGCCAGGTCCCCAGTTGGGGGCATGTGAGAGAAAACTGGTTGATGTTTCTCTCCCTTCCTTCTCCTCTCTACCAAAATAAATAAATAAAATCCTAAAAAAAAAAAAAAAGACTGTACTCAAGGTTTTTTATTCAAAGAACAACAGATAAGCCTCATCTACACCTAGATCTGATTTGGATGACAACATCCTGGTTTCTGAACTAATACTGTAAAGAGCTGAGTCTTCTGGGGAGTCTTGGGTAAAGGTGAGAATTATATATGTGGTAGGAATGTAAATAATTTGTAGCCAGAGGGTAGATATTGTGGTTTTAAATAAATGTTTATGGTTAACATACTATGTTATGGACAATTTATTATGCAGCAATAGATAACAAATACACCCCAGATGTAAATAAAATTAATATATTATTCAAGACACCTCCCACTTATGTACCAATGTGGATTATCATAAATAACATAAAAAATTTTTATATTGCAGGGAATATTTGTGCTAGTTCTACTTTGGTCTGATATGTGATCCTTTTCAAAAGAAACCTTTAATTTTAGATTATTCTAAAATTATTCTAAAAAAGTTGCAAAGTACAGCATTCCTAAATAAACTTCACCTGGTTTCCTCTCATGGTAGAATCTTATATAAATGTGCTAAAATTCTCAAAACTACAAGATTAACACAGTTACATTACTATCAACTAAACACAAACTTTATTTTCATTTTACCAGTTTCTTCACAAATGTCTTTTTTGTTCCAGGATCTAATTCAGGGTACCACATATGTTTAGTGATTGTAACAGTGGAAAAATGAAGGAATTAAGCCAGATCACACTACTATTTGCTTCAGATATTTGGCATACTTATCAAACTAACAGCTTATCTATAAGAAATAGAAGTTCCTACGAGTAGTGGATTGAATGGATGCCCCCAAAAGATTGATGTCCAGGCCCAAATTCCTAGAACCTGTAAATGTTACCTTATTTGGAAAAAGGGTCTTTGTAGAGTGGTTAGGACCTTGTAACAAAGAGATTACCCAGGATTATCCAGATAGGCCCTAAATGCAATCACCAGTGTTCCTGTAATAGACATAAGATGACACAAACACAGAAAAGAGGAGGCGATGTGAAGGAGGCAAAGACTGAAGTAATGTAGCCACAAGCCAAGGAACACCAAGAATTGCTGGCAGTCACCTAAAGCTGAGAGAGATGTGAAATGATTTTTATCCTGAATCTCCAAAAGAAAAGCAGGCCTTCCAATACCCTTGATTTCAGAATCCTGCCTCCTGAACTGTGAAAAAATAAATTTTCGTGATTTTAAGCTACCAAGTTTGCGGTAATCTGTCACAGCAGCTATAAGAAACTAATATAACTACAAGGCACCATACTAGAGTGGGAACACATATCATCACTTACAAGAATGAGATTCCTCTGTCAAAGGTACAGCTCTCTCCACCATATCCATTAACTCCATACTAACTTTTTCCTCCCCTGCTCTTAAACTAAATACAGTTGAGACCAATGAATGAGATACTGGTTACTATCTACTTTTTTCATTGTCTGAAATAAGATAGATTACTTCATATAATCCTGCTACTAAAAGAAGCAGCTTGATTTACCTTTCTTTTGGTTTATCATCTCTCTTTTTTTCATAAGTGGCATGGTCATGTCTTGTTGGATCATAGTGTATGATGTCCCTACATAAAAAAAAGAGCGATACGTTAGAAGAGATAAATCAGAAAACAAATACAAAAAGTTAATAGCAAATTGTAATTCAATACTGGAGCTATTCCAATTTTGAGCAAGACAAAACTATATATTATCAAAATCTCATTACAAATAATATTTTAAATTATCTAGTTTTGAGTTTCCCTGGATCTTTTTGTTAATATTAAAAATTATTTTAAATGTACTACAGTACACAAATAAAATTATATACTGTTGGGATCTATATAAAAATTTCAGTGGGAGAAGTAGAAGAAAATGCATAAAGATACAGAAAAGAAAACTGGTCACATGTTGGTGACTGTAGAAGCTGGTGTACAGGGGTTATTAACATCAGTTTCTCCACCTCACATTTTAAAAATTTTCTATAATAAATATATTTACTTCCATTTAAACCACTGTCCAATTGTTTGACTAGTGGAAGCAATGCTGCTATGCTATCTAAGAACATAAGTTTAGTTTCTTGAAATTGAATCATTGTGTCAAAGGTAGGTATATTTTTAAGGGTCTCATATATAGTGCCACTGCCCCAACTCAGGAAGTTTGAAATGGCCTAGTTTTACACTGAGTTCAAGAAGGCATTTATGGCAAAGGAAAATAAGGTAGAATGAGACAGACATAAACCATACTTGAATCTCTTAGCAGCTACTGATCCTTTGCTTGTAGAATTGCTTAAGTTGATATGCAAAATACTCTGCACAATATTCAGGGCTTTCAACTTTTCTGCAGCAAGCTCTTCTTCCTCAGTAGTTTTCTTTTTATTTACCTCTTAGAGGGAAAAAGACAATTAGTAATCTCTTGGCAAATATAACTTGAGAAGTCTCAATCATCAAGTATTTATCATTCACCTGAACACAATAAAATAAAAAGAAGAAAAGTTAAACCTCATTTTGCTAATCTGCCTATCTCCAAGACCCTTAATGCCAATGTATCCAGAAGTTGTATGACCAGCAAACAAAAAGTCTAATTTTTATTTGTAATTATAAAAATTGAATCTGGATTTCATTGGCAAGTATAACAGTTTTTAAAATAAAGACTGACAAATGTATAGAGGAAGATATTAATTGCAAACCTAAAGTTATCCCAAACTGAATTTATTAACATTCTAAAGTTGTAATCTAAATTACATATAAATCTAAAAGTGAAAGAGATGGTAATTTTACTACCTTATATATCTTAGTAGACAGTTACTTCAGCCTTTGATGCAGTAATAAATATTGAAGGAAGAGAGCCACAGGCCTATACATACTGGGTGTATAGAATAAGCTGTTATTCTCAACTACTAGAGACAGACAAATATCAGGGAAGAAAGTTAAACAGATAGTTTGGATTACAAACAGAAGTACAGAATAAGTCTAAGCCTTAAAGACCCTGTCAACTTTTCACAGGATATAAACCAAGAAACAAAAACTAAAACAAAACACTAATTTTTAAAAAGTTCTCTACAAAGATGCCCCAAAAGTTTCTGAGGGTTCAAAGGAGGTATAGATTATCTTCAAATGAAACTAAATGGAATACAATCAGGAGGAAAGACTAAGTGATGGGAGGAGAGCATGGCAAGTATAGGAAAACAACATGTATATATTTTAAAAAGTACAAAAGAGTTTTAACTGCATTAGATTGAACCATATGAAACTATTAATATTCAACAACTTTTGACTTTGAAAATTACAATTTCAATTTTAACCTAATAATGACTACTAGAAAATAGAACACAAAAGGGATCAAGGTGTTTGCAGGCTGGCTGTTGTTGGGGGCTGGGATAAGCCTGGTACAGGCTGACACAATCAGACCTGGAAGGCTATGCCCGAACGCTGCGGTCAGGAGCCATAGAACTCCCCCTTCCAGACATGCAGGTGGCACACCAATCGGTGCCTTGATCACGCGCCCGCCATACACCCCCCGGCCAATCGCTGGCCAAAGCACCTTTGAAGAAACCTATCCACTGCACTTCCTCCACTGCCCCCCTCTATATAACTCCCTCCATTTTGAAATAAATTTGCAGCTTGATCAGAATTCTTTTGACTTGCTGCCTTCTTTCGCGCCTCCTGTCCTATCCCTTTTCATCCGTTACAGGCATATCGGCGGACCCCGTTGACTGCCTCGCGGGCCGAGGCAGCTGTGGTGCTTACTTGCAAGACTGTCTTTGCAATTCACAAAAAATTGAACCTCTAAAGTTGGGAAGAAACAAATCAAAACACAGAGGCAGTGCCATCAACAGAAACAGAAAGGTCTGGAGGACCCGAGAGAGAGAAATTCAAGTTGGGACTTGAATTTTAACATGGGCCCAGAAACCTGTGAGAAATATCCATGAGACACCAAGAAACGGATGAATTGAAACTCAGCAGAACAGCTGGGATCAAAGATGACCCAAATTTGGAAATTGCCCATGTACAAAAGAAGGATAAAGCAATAGGAACTTATAGAACCTTGGGAACAGCCTACATCTAGAGACAAAGGGAAAACTAGGAATGAAGAAAATAAGAAAACCAGGAAGATATGATAGAATGGAAGCAAAGGGAAGAGAACATTTTAAGGGATAGTAAACAGTGACAAATGCTACAGGCAGGCTGAAGATGAGAAAGTGCCACAACATCTGGTGAACTAGCTATTCTCAGCTTTGAGGAAACCTATACCACAAGAGCTGTAAGGAGATCAAAGTGGCAGAAGAAAGTAAGCTTTATGTGTAGCTTCCTTTTTAAAAAAAGATTTTCTTTATTTATTTTTAGAGAGAGGGGAAGGGAGGGAGAAAGAGAGGGAGAGAAACATCAATGTGTAGTTGCCTCTCACGTACCCCCCACTGGGGACCTGGCCCACAACCCAGGCATGTGCCCTAGACTGGGAATTGAACCGGCAACCCTTTGATTCGAAGGCCATTACTCAATCTGCTGAGCCACACCAGCCCTGACTATGTATAGCTTCTAAATGTAGGCTATTCCCAATGTTCTCTCCATTCTTGTTTTCAAGATGGGAGGGATTCTGAGTGAGAAGCTCTGAAACATAAGTTGTTGTTGGCCCTGGAGAACTTGCTCTTTGAACTCTGGTTTCTGGAAATGCACAACACACATAATAATCACCTCAAAGAATTGATATATCAAATCAGAGACTGTATTTACAAGAACATCAACTGGTTCTGAATTAGATGTAATTTATTTTTTCATGTTTAGAACTAAAAAGAAAAGATGGGAGTGGCAACTCAAAAACTGGCAGGGGTGAAGGAATGGCCTTTTGGATCTATGACACCTTCCATTGCAGAAATAGGATAGGAGCTAGAAGAAAACGGAAGGATAAAGCAGCATGTGAGAAGGATATGTGAATAGGGGGATTAAGATTCAGGTTAGATTAACTTAAGAAGGAAAGAAAAAGAGATAGTATTATAGAAACAAGTTCAGAAATTACAGAAGGAAGCAGGGAGCTCACTCAAGGATGAGAGAAAGTTTAGAACAGCTGCTATGAAAAACACAAAAGGAAGTCGAGAAGAGTAGAATTTGGATGCTTCTGATAGCATCAACACTGTTACATACACCGAAATTAGGATGAAATTAAGTAGAATGGCATTCAATAGCACATTTCTTTTTAAAGACCAGAACCCAGCATACATAGAGGAGTGAAGATGAATACTCTCTTTTAGAAAGTCAAGTGTGACTTCACTGTCTTCCATGGCCTCACCTGAGCCTTCCAATCTACTGCCAGATAGGAGCCTCACCTTTTCTCTTACGCCAGAGATAAGACAGAGGAAGATGATGACTCTGGTGGATGCTATGTATTTATTCCTGTCATTTCTGGCAGCTTCAAATACTTTTAAATTTTGTAAATAAATTAATATGTACAAATGAACTCAAGGAGTATTGAGTAAGCTAAGCATTGTATTATAAGCTTCATAATTCAATGTCTTGGGGTAAAGAGTTTCTCCACAAGTTAAGCATAAGAGCTTGACTAGATGACTTCTTAGGGTGTGCCAACTCTGACATCAGCACTGTTTGGACAACGAGGCATTTACCTTCCTGTTCCTCTTCACTGTCACTTTCTAGAAATCGGGAGTCCATGCGAAATCTATCATCAGTGCCAAAGTGAGACTGCAAATCCATGAGCTACAAAGACAAAATACACAATTGACAGCCATAGTCTCAAGAAATTGCTTCTCAAGAAGACCCTCCAAGTGCACTCCCTGCACCCTGAAATTCCAGTTACTGTTTGTATAACCTCACCCACCCATTAAGCAGTCAGAACAAGTAGTTGAGAATTTACTCCCAAAATAAACTTTTAAACGCAGGAGTACAGGTCAAGGTCTTCCTGAACTTACCTAGATTTAAGGACTATGTTGAAAAATAAGGACATGTTGCAAGTTCTATCATTTTCAAATTTTACTAACCTTCTTTCCAGCTCTACCCTCAAACTGAGGTTTAATTCTGAACCTACTACTGTCATCTTCAGAATCACATTCCTTCTCATCGCTGTCAAATAGCTTCCCAGATGTTCTATTCAAGAATTCCTGTTATGTAGATGAAGACAGAAGCGTTTATTAAAAACTGAGGGAATCAGCATTTTATTATGTAATCTTGCCTCTCACATTTAAGAACCAACAACTCTGATGCATCTCCCAGGAAAGGGCAAATGGTGGTTAGAATGGAAACGCTTGACTCAGTGATATCTACTTGGTCTTTCAGGCCACTAGTGCAGAGACACCCGGTGCAGCCTGAAGGTGTAAGGGAAAAGGGGAGAGCTGTTATATACGTGTGAACAGTTTCAACAGTATTTCACTAATATTGATGTCACTGTGTAGATGACATGAAGGTGAGGCTCATGTAGGAAACAATCTCCAAGGTCCCTGAAGTCTGTATGTGGTGGACTGGGGGGCCTTGAGTTTCACTGTGGCTCCCAGTGGATTTTATATTGAGCCTGGCAGTTGTGTGGAGGTCATGGTATGCAAATGACAATACATCTGCAGAAATAGAGGAATACCCACATAAGACACCCTGAACTTCTTACTTTTACTGGTTTCTCTATCAGACAGCTTTGCTCCCGAGAGGACATCTTCTCTGTCTCACTTTCGCTGTCAGAACCAAAGATGATGTGTGTTGGCTTGTCCTCTGGATGACCATCCTAGAGCAGTCATCAAAGGCATCACATTTTAAGACAACCCCTCATCTCCATTCCTTCTCTAGTCTACTCCCCATCCTTTTTTATCTAGTGAACATCATTAACCACTTATTTTCCCAAAACAGTAACTTATGAGTTCTCTTTATCTCCATATCCAGTTGATCACCTAATCCCACCAACTGGACTTTCTTGGTATCTTTTAAATATATTCCCGCTGTTACTGCCTTGGCTTACAACCTCCCAAAAGCTATCCCTGGTTCCAGATTTGCCCCATTCAATTTGTTGTTCATCATGGCCTAAATGTTCTTTTCCAAACAGAATTTGGCAAACTTTTTCTGTAAAGGGCCAGAGAGTAACTATTTCAGGCTTTGTGGTCTCAGTCCTATAATTCCTTTTTTAAAAATGCTTTAAAAATGTAAAAAACATTCTTAGCTTGGAGGCTCTACCAACATAGGCTGGGCTACATGGCCTATGAGCTGCAGTTTGTCAACTCCTGTTCCAATATATACACAACTAATCTTCATTCCTTTGCTTAAAGTTCTTCAGTTTGTTCACAGCCTTAAGAATAAAGCCCAACCTCTGTAGCCTCTTCACAACCCTTATTTATTTCTCTAGACTAATTTCTTCCACCTCACACTCTATACATTTCAGTCACACTGACCGCAAATGTTCCCTTACGTATAAATTGCTCCCTCTTCAAAAATACCTTTCTTTTCCCTTGCTACCCTTTTACCTCTGCCTAACCAGCTTATACTGATCTTCTTACTAGACTCAGTCCAGGCTGAAGAAACCCTCTACCACCATCATCTGGACCAACTTGGTGCATCCCAGGTGCTTCCAGGGCACACAGGCACATTCCTCTCTTAGCCCATGGAACTCAACTGCCGTTCTGCTCACCACACTATGAGCTAATGACCACCTGAGACAGGGACCATGATTCTGGAACTCATTCTATAAATGTAGTACTTACAGTGAAAGTCTAGAACTTCATAGGGACTTAACGGTTGTTGAAAGAATAAAGGCTCATTATAGTAAATCTTGGCAAGATATAAATTACTTGGAAGGTGATTTACAACCCAAGTAACTGGGAAGTAAATTACTTGGAAGTAATTACAGACATATTAGGACACATTACTTAACTATACCAGTCCTAGTTTCTAAAAGAGAGTGAACTGTGAAAAAAAAAAACCTAGAAAAAAATTAAAAATGTTTTCCTAATAGTTTAATCTCACTACTGTCAATATACTAAAAATATATGGTGATAAAAGTTTCTAACTCAAGGACATAAAACATGAAATTGGTGGGTGGTAAGATACTGACCTCTTAAGAGGCGTAGCTATCTTCATGCCAACAAAAGAATATAATTTTAGAGTTCTTGTTAAACCAGAGACTGAAAATAGACTCACCAAATTTGCCAGGGCATTATGAACCAGCTTCTTTTGTATTTCTTTTGCTTTCTTCCTTGCCTCTAAGGCTGCCAAACGTTTCTGATTATCTTCAGCTTGCTTGTCCTTAGCATTAACATCTGATGAACTCTCAACAGAAAGTGGAAGGTCAGTTTCATTTCCCTGAGTGTCCATCCTGGAGGAAACCTCTGGAGATTTCTCAGGGACCACACGGCTGCTCAGGTCAGGCCCCTTTTCAGATCCCTCTCCTGTTTTTGTGGACCTGTGGCAACAGTCTCCCTCAAAGCCTCTCCTGGGAGTCTCTCCACCGAGACTTACAGATTTCTTATCTTTTAATGCCAACAGACTACAACTAGGAATTCTACTTCCCTTATCTGAACTGCTAGGGGACACCACTTCGTAATTTTGGCTCTTAAAAAGGAACTGTCTCTTTTGAGGCTGAATATGGTTTGGATTATCTGCTTTCTTTGCATACTGAAAAGGAGTCATTTTTCCTGATGGGACATTTTCCGTGGACACGCTAGTAGGATCCTGAAGTTTCAAGGAATTCTGATTTTTATTAATTTTGCCAGAGGCAACATTCTCTTTCATAGATATTTTCACCAATTCCTTCCCATAGAGACAACCTATTCCCTTGAATGCCTGGAATTTTAGGTTTAAGTTGTTTTCATTTGGTTTCTGTTTTCCAAGGGTATTCTCTTCTCCTTCTAAAAGGGAAGCCACAATCTCTTCAGGATAAATACAGTGTTTACTTCTGTGCAGGCGACCAGAAGTCCTGTGGCTTTCGGAGGCTCTGTCAGACTTGGAGTTGGTTTCCCAGCCATCACTCTTAGTATCTTCTTTTGGAGCCTTCTGGTCACTGCCAGCCAACTGTCCCAGGTCAGCTAAAGTAAGAGTCATATGGAGAGAGTTTTTCATCATGGCGTTATACTCATCTTCCTCAGAGGTCGCTGATTCTGACACAGAATCAGCATCCTCACTGTTAATGGACTTGGACAGAGATTTACAACTCAGATGTTTAACTCTGTTGCTGATAGCTCGTTCTATGTTGTTTTTTCTTTTCTGTACTTTAATACAATGATCAGAAAGTTCAAAGTTTTTTCTATTTTTCAAAGAAGTTTTCTTATACATAGACTTTTCCATTTGTGAAAATTCTGTATTTTTTATTTTACCGACTTTTCTTTTCATTGCAACATCATCTGTAGCTCCTGAATCATAGTCACAATTATTACGCACAATATTACCTTCACCATCAAGGCAAGAAACATTATTTTTGATGCCTAAATCTGTTAAAGAACAATGTTTGTGAACATTTGATTTGAAATCATTTCTTACAACTTCAAAGGGATCATTTTCAGATTCACTTATTGAGGAACATGAAGTCCTCCCAAAGTTTTCTTCTCTTGCATTCATTAGTCTTAATCCATCTTTAAATTCGATGTTATCATCACATAAGCTATTTTTGCTTCTTTTAAGTTTTTGACTATCAGAATCAGGTACATGGGGTGATTTAGGAGTAATGGGATCATTACCTATTTCTTGAGCAGTCTGTTGCAGTATTAAGTGTGGATTCTTCATTATTACTCTATGGTGTCTTGATTTCACAGCCAGAGATACAGAGGGGCTCTCATCCTTCTGCACTTTTATTATCTTGTTGGGAGAGCAGTGAAAGTCAGAAAATTTCCCTTGTCGTTTCTTACTCATAGGATCATTCCCTCCTTCCAACTCCCAAGTGAGACTGGATATAGGAATGGCATTTGTGAAATCCTCCCCTATTCTTTTTAGGTTGTGGCAGTATTTTGATGGATCATACTTTATAATGTTTCCAAAAGTCAAGGAACAAAATAGAGGCCCTAGGTTTTAGGAAAACCTGTCAATCTGGTGGAACAAAAGGAATACTTCTTCATCTTGCTCTCAGTTTCCTATCCCAACAAAATGAGGACTTCACTAGGTGACTTCATGTTCTCTGGAGTTAAACATTCTATCTAGAGTTAAAACAAAGCACCATCACTAATAACGGGAAGAAATTGCTTGGGAGGTAAAGTTAAGCACCATCACTATTAATCAGCAGAATATCTACTTGAATGTAGACATTACAGCAAACTAATTCAGATTATATTCTAGAAGCAGAGACCCAAAAATTGTTTTCTATAAATCTGAGAAATCTACCCACTGAGCTGTTGCCATAAAGCAGAGTATAGAGGGGCATCCAAAGGGGCACAGCTAGACACTGCATGCCCTTGGGTCTCAAATTTTTTTTTGGTATTTCTGCCTTCTTCATACTGGCTTGTCCTAGCTCTGATTCTTCTGCCTCACTAACATCCATTTTACATCTATTCACTATCTGCAGGGTGTTTTATAGGTCTTTATTAGAAAGGTAATAATTCTTTATTAGGACATGTTTTGTTGCTAATATTATCCAGAAAGATTCTAGTTAATGTCAATGTTCTGTGACGACTGTTGACATTTGCTGATTTCTTAAAACATATGAACAGGCAATAAGTTGCTTTAAGTTATCACTTCAAAAAAGTGTCCATGGTCTCTCAGCTTCCCACTTCCTTCCAATATCCCCCTCTTTGCTCTTAGTGGCTGCCATTGGTAGGAAGCCAGAAGGTAAAGAGAAAGAATAGTCACTATTTCCAATTTTTGTGCCGCTGGCAGGGAAGATAACAGAAGCAGCTGTGGCTAGGGCTTCAGTGACCTCAGTGGCACAGCTGCCATAAGCAATGAGGGCACACCTTTCTCCTTCTTTAACTCCAGAAAGTAGCTGTTTGCTTGGGCTATTGATCTCTGGGCAGCCTGATATTCAGCTTGCGGATCCTCCAGGATATTTAAAACACACTGGGTATATTACATCCTCTCTGTTTGAAATACCTGGAATTGCTTCTGCTTCCCTGACACATACTATAAAAGCTAAAGGATACACAAGTTATACCCTCTGCCCAGAAGTTCATAACATTGGGAATTTGAGATCTTAAGACAATCTGACTGCATTTCCTCAAGGGAACAGGCATCTGCATTTGCTCATTCTGGGTTCTATACTAGTTCTCTACCCACCATTCTCATGCGTATCTACATATTTTAATCTACTATTTTCTTCTCTCCTGGACTCTTTCCTATCACTTTTCTAGTAATGTGAAACCTACTTCACTACCTGCAAAACTTTCTTTAACAACAGCCCCATGTCCCTTTGCCCTAATTTACCTCTTTTTTTGACATGGCTTTGAATCCATGTCAAATGAGAGGAAGGGTTTATAAATTAATAAGTGAAAAGGCTTCTTTGACAATCACCGTTTGTATCACATAGTTGTATAAAAACTCATTACATTCTCTAATTATTCTCTTAATTGTTCTATCCTTTTAGGTAGTAAGGTCTTACCTTGGCTAGAAGTTGGGAACAAAAACCCCTTAAACAAACATTTAGAGATCTCCTGACAGAGGCAGGAAAATTTTAAAGGTAGGAAATAAACTTTTACAATTAGCCTAAACTGTACTAAATAATAATTGCTCTGAAAACCCAATTGCAAAGGATATTTTACGTTTATGTTGATTCTTTAGGTGAAGAATAGGTAAGACTCTTCCAAATTTACTCACAACCCAATTCTAAAAAAACAAAAACAAAAACAAAAAAAAAACTATTTAATATATATGTCACAATTGAAAAAGATTAACCACTTTTTATAAACATAACTTTAAAAAAATTGAACTCACACTCGGTCATGATTATTGTTGGGTTTTAGTTTTCTGATAATGAAACATGAATTTTCACAAAAAGCATATGAAGAAAGAAAAAAGAAAGAAGGAAAATTGGGGTAGCTATCGATCCCATATAAACCATGTAGGATGCTTCACAAAAAACACCAGTTGTTAGTAACATCAGCAGCCTGGCAGCATGAGAGGACCTCCCCTTAAAGTTTTAAGTTGGACAGCCATAATTCAACAAAGGACTTAAGACACGAACACCTCAGAGGGAGCCATGTATGGAGACATCCGAAGGTGGGCATATCAGAGTGAGTAGGGGGAGAGGGAAGAGGGGTTGAGGACAGAGATAGAAGTGGCAGATGCAGTCTGGTGCTCACTGTGGACAAAACGGACACGACAGCAAGGAAGGGTTGAGTGTCCACTGTGACACCACTAGTGGACAGAACGGAGGAGCAGAGGCAGCAATTGGGTCTGGGTGTCAGGTACACACTGAGGCTCAGCCCAGGGTCATAGCAGAGGGGAGGTGCAAAGGGTTGTTGTATTCTACAAGCTGCTAACACCAGAAAAAGAAAGCAGCAGTCATGGGAACCCCTCCCCACCAATCCTCCTGTGGCCTGCCCAGCATTAAAACCCTCACTTGGCAGAACATGAAAAGGCAAGAGCAATTTTCAAAAACTAAAAGGTCTGTATACATTACAACCTAACCCAATGGAAAGAAAAGTCTGAGACATGTGAAGCCAGTTCTGTTCACCCACCTCTCACTCATCTATCATGGCAGACCCTAATTATAGGCAGATGAGACACCAGATA
>PVKU01009099.1:0-65769 GCA_004027475.1 Anoura caudifer | reverse complement strand
GGGGGGGGGGGGGGGGGGGGGGGCGGTTCTTATAGTCCAAAAAATACGGTAGTAACAGTGGGTAAAGCACTTTTTCTAACAAGTCCTTTTTCCATGTTTGGCACTCCTACTTCACAGTTACTTGTATTCAGGCATCATCTATAATCTCTGAACCTCATTTAAAAATAGAAAAGTTGCTTGCTTCAGGGTCATAGCAGAGCTGTTTGAACAGAGCAAAGGAAGTGCCACTTAAGCTACACTAATTACTTGTATCACAGCTAAGGAGATAAAGCTGTAAAATTCTGGCTGACTAGCTTTCCAGAGCACTCTTATTTGTAATTGCTGAATCCAGCCTAAGGGGTTGTAAGTTGCTCAAGGATCCTCTACTTCCACCGCAGCATTTGGGGTTAATATGGTCTTTTCTTCTTGAGGCTAACTTTGGCTTAATTGACCATCCATTTGGGTGGTGGTAGGAGACTGCAAGGGGAGCAGCTGGGTTAATCTGGGGAGATATTTTAGCCACTGACCATGATTATAGCTGGCTCAGAACAAGGTATAAGCCTGAGTCCCAACGAGGAAGGCAGGCAGAGAAATTCCCGTCTGGCGTCATTTGGGCACAGTAGGGGCGGGAACTGAAAAGTTACGTCTCTGTCGCAACCATCTTCAGCAACCATCTTTAATTCCTGCCCGGAGGGAGGTACCGCCCCTCTGAGGTCAGGCACCGGAAATGACATAGGGCTGGACCAGAGCCGGCACTGTGCCGGAGGAGCTCGGGCCCTTCTAGGTCCGTGTGTCCGCCAGCCGGTACTTCTGGCTTCCCGGAGTCAGGAGCCTTGTGGCAGGTCCCTACTTCCCGAACACAGCCATGTCTGGTAACAGCAACGCGGCCGCCAGGGCGGTGAGTCCTGAACTAGTGACTCAGAACTTCAGTTTTTCCGGGCTAGTGGTGCAATGATTGGCCCGGGTTGCCACCATCTGTCGTCTATTGGTCAGAATTCTTATCTGTCTTCTCCCGTCCAAATACCTTTTAAAGGGCCAGTGGTTGGGTTCCCTTTTAGAAGTATTTGTAGAAGAAATCCATGAGCTGTACAGATGGGGTTAAAAGGGGAAGGATTGTTTCGAACGGAACCCCCATTTCTGGGGGGGATCTGGGTGGGATTCCTCCGGGGCTGGCATCCAAGGTTCTATTCTAGATTTAGTGACCGAGCCCAGGAAAGTTCATCTGCAGAAGACAAGGTGCTATTTCCCAAGATCTTTTCACACAAGACAGGGCCGAAATGGAATTTCTCCATCTTGGGTCGATGTTCGCATCCAGAGAGGAGACCATATCTCCAAGTCTCTGAACTGTGCACAGACATCTTGGAAGTGCATCGTCTGCCCCTTTTCCGTTTTAACAGTCACCCAGGCCCAGCCTACTCTCAAAATCTCCAGGTGAAACACCACTGGGTTACTACCGTAGGAGTGGGGAGAACCTCGGGTCTTCCTATTCTTGGCCTGCTCCGCAGGATCTCTGGCTTGGTGCAGATGCAAACTACAGAGCCGGTGGAGGCCACTGCCAACCTAAGATAAAGAGATTGGGCAGCTGCTTATCTCTGCCTGTCCAGCCTGCTGGTGAGGAGAGGGATTCTTTGACATTGCAGACATCCCTGAGCACTGGACTAGAAGTAAGAATGATCTGGATTCCAGCTCCAGTTCTCTACCCATTACTAGTGGTGTGAGCAAGTCACTTCACCCCTCAGAGCTAGCCTGTGCTTCTGTAACACAGTCCCAAAGATGCCTGCCCTGTCTACCTGATAGGTGGTTATGAAGATTAAAAGTGGTAGCTCTAGCATATACGGGCCAAAGAAATACTTTTCTAATGGAACAATTTGACTTGAGTATGCTGTGCAGAAGCAGCTAAATAAAGGGATTGTTTGAACCCAGCAGTTTCTAGAGGCTATCTGCAGTCTTCCTGTGGCCCAGAATTTTAGTGGCCATATTTAGCTTTCCAAGCCTTGCCTAATTTGCTCAGGCCCCCCCTGGGTTTATTTTTTTAGACGGGTGATAGCAATGGAATAGACTGGAGTACAAGAGAAACCAGCTGTCACCTTCTCCTCTGCCTGCAAAAGAGCTCCATGTGATGAAGATGCCAGAACAGGGGAAGTTGAAAGTTTGTATAGTGGCTACTATCAAATCTAGAATGAAATAGGACCTCAGACCGAAGACCTGCCTATCACTAAACACCTTTGTCCTGGAAGGAGGCAGAGTTTTTTGAGTTCTCGGTTTGATTTTTGATGTCCCAGTATTTCCTTGTTAGTTAAATCAGAGGCAGCACTCTAGGTGAATGCCTCTTAGTCTTACAGAACATCAAAAGCAGAAGATATTTAGGTCCAAAGTTCTTCATTTTATAGATGAACTAGTAAGTACTCATGGGATGATATGCTCAAGGTCACCCAACCAACAGGCTGAGCAGGACTATATATCAGATCTGTTGACCCCAGTCCGTTATGTAGCAATCCTACAAGATTAGGGCATTTATAGTGTGGTAGCTCTTGGACCTAGGTGGCACTGAAGCTTCCTTAAGTGCTTGTTCTTTTGCGGATGCTGAACTTGTCCTCAGCGTCTCAGTGTAAGTTCCCCTGTGTGGCCAGCCACCCCTGCCTGCTGCAGGCCCTGCCCTGCCTGTGGCCAGGCTGATAGTCCTTATCTCTTCACCCACCTGGCTTTGTACAGCACTCCCACTGCCTTTGCTAGGATGGGCTTAAGAGCTCAATGTCCTGGATATTGCAGCAATAGAAGATCCTACTATCATTTTCCTCTGGTCTCTGCTTCTCTGGGTCTGTGAGGAGAGCAGAAGGTACTAAGGAAAGTAAAGGGACCAGTTTTGGGATATTTCCCTATCCCAAGACTCAGGTTGCCATAGGCCAGGGGCTGAGGTTCTTTTCTTCCAAGCTAGTGATTCTGGTTCTTGGACAAGGTCTTAAGAAACGTAAGGAATAAGGGGACTGTAACCCAAGGATTTTTTTTTTTTTTTTTTTTTTTTTTTTTAGCAGGAGGAAAATAGCCCAAACATGAGAGTGATTCGTGTGGGTACCCGCAAGAGCCAGGTGAGTACAGGTACTGGGTGTAGAAAGTTTGTTGGAAGAGTCTGTGCTCACAGTATTATAAGTTGGGGAGGCCCCAAGGGTTAGTTCTCAGCATCTCAGGGATAAAGGAAACTGGGTGGCTGTGTGTTGAATTTTATGCAGAATGGCAGGTTGCATTTGTTGAGAGATAGTCCCTAGGCTGGGAAAGTTGTTGGGGTACAGAGGACTCCCAGACCAGACCCCTCTCCTTCTTAGGTGGGCATTCAAACTCCTCTCTGAATTCCAATCCCTTCAGGATTGCCCTGACCCTATGAGTGTCTGAGCTCAGAGCAGTGGCCAGGGAAGGACAGGACTAATCCAAATTTTTGCCCCCAGCTGGCTCGCATACAGACGGACAGTGTGGTGGCAATGCTGAAAGCCTTAAACCCAGGCCTGCAGTTTGAAATCAGTGAGTTTTCCATACAGGAATCAAAGCTAATGGGAAGCTCTTAACCCCTCTGGAGGGGAGAGCACAGTGTTTATGGCTTTGCTTAGAGCCAAAGCTTGGTCCCATTGCCCCCAAGAATTCTTGGTTATCTCCAACTTGGAGGGCCCTTTCCTCTTCTACCTTGGCTAGCCTGGCATTTAACATATTCTGCTTTGGGTCTTTTTTTGAGGGTGTCTTCTATTCCTGCTAGATAGTACATTCCCAAAGGGTAGGGACTGGGGCTTATGTGCCTTTGTGTCCACCTTGAACCTTAGTACAGTGCTGGGTTCAGCAGAGGCTCAATAAATTCTGATCAAGTGATTGACTTTCTCCTCAGTTGCTATGTCCACCACAGGTGACAGGATTCTTGATACTGCACTCTCTAAGGTAACATTCCACCCCACCCCCACCCCCCAATCTTTGTCCTCCTCCTCTTTCCTTCCCCTAAGAGATTTATTCTGATGTTGTTTCTTGCACGGCAGATTGGAGAGAAGAGCCTATTTACCAAGGAGCTGGAACATGCATTAGAGAAGAAAGAGTAAGTGCGACAGGAGAATGTGGGCTCTCCCAGCCTCTTACTAGGACCCAAGTGTACATCAGACCTGTGTATCAGCTAGGCTGCTGGGCTTAAACCCTTGGATAGGCTCGAGGGTGCGTCATGTGTATTTTTCAGGAGTCAGAAAAAGAGTGTCCTGGTCCTAAGCCATCTTGTTCCCTGGAGTGAAAGATTGATTGAGGGAGGGTAAGAGAGTGGGGAGAAAGGGAGTAGGTCTCAGGGTCCTGAGGTCTCAGAGAGGCCTGCTTCTGGAACTGCTTTTAGTTTTGCCACTAAAATAGAGGCAGGGGTAGGTAGATGAGAGGAGGTGGAGGCTTGCTTCCTGGAGACCTTCTCCTTGCCCCCCATCCCATCTTTTAGAGTGGACCTGGTCGTTCACTCCCTTAAGGACCTGCCCACTGTGCTTCCTCCCGGCTTCACCATTGGAGCCATCTGCAAGTAAGTGTTCTCTCAGTCTGGGCCTGGGCTGGGGGTGGGGGGTAGGCAGAATGTTAACCTTGGCTTTTCCCTTTGGGACTTGGCCCTCTGCCTCTAGGGTTGTCTCCCTTGCCCTGAGGAGTATTAAGCATGGCAGAAAAACTCAGAAAATGCCAGTTCTTTTGCTATCAGGAGAAACTGGAAGAGACCTTAACTGAGATTTCTCATTCTACAACCTTTCTTCCACTCCTAGACGAGAGAACCCCCATGATGCTGTTGTTTTTCACCCAAAATTTGTTGGGAAGACCCTAGAAACCTTGCCAGAAAAGAGGTGAGTGAGGTCTGGGTAGGCATCTTGGTGGGAAGTGCATGGAAGGTGGAGGATTGGAAGGAGGAGGAAAGGAAAAGTGTCTGATTATGGTTAAATCTCATTTTAAATCCTCTTTCTGAGCAGTGTGGTAGGAACCAGCTCCCTGCGGAGGGCAGCTCAGCTGCAGAGAAAGTTTCCACATCTGGAGTTCAAGAGTATTGTATCCTTTAAGGGAAGGGAGGGGACAGCAGCTGGCAGCCTGGGTAGAAGACAAAGTCCAGAGGGTCCTGAGAATCCTGAAAATGAAAGGGGCTTCCAGAGGAAGTAGACCATAGGGGCAGTGGGCTGTCTTCCCATCCATCATCCACTCATAATCCTTTCATATTTTCTCAGCTTGGCACTGAGGATAATGCTGAGCAAGATCAGCATTGTCCCTACTCATGCAGAGTTTATGTTTTGGTTTGAGAGACAAACAGGCATTGATAATACAGAGTGATACTTGGGGGGGTGGTGAAGAGGAGGATGGAGGTACTTCTATGTTTATGTTCTATGATGTTTTGATTTTTTATAACAAATATGTAGTATGTTTTATAAAACTAAAATAGTATGTGCTAAGTGCTCCAATATGTAAAGTAGGGAACTTCCTAACTGGAACATGTACACACAGACTTCAGGGGCAAGGAAGGCTTCTTAGAGATCTTTGTAACCCTGGGCAAGTGTTTTAGCTGTCATTTTCCTCATCTGCAAAATGTAGGTAGTAATAAAATCTACCTCATATAGTTTCTGTGATAATTACATAGTACTTTAGAATAGTATCTGGCATGTAGTATGAGGTGTTACCTGTTTCCATTAAGCTGAAAAGCGAAAAGATAAGTTAGTCAGCTACAAAGAGAATGTTCCAGGCAGAGGGAACAATGCTCATGGTCCTTAGCATCTCTCTACAGCGAGGAAACCTCAACACACGGCTTCAGAAGCTGGATGAGCTGCAGGAGTTCAGTGCCATCATCTTGGCTACTGCTGGCCTGCAGCGCATGGGCTGGCAGAACCGTATAGGGCAGGTAGGGGATGCCCCTTTTCCCTCCCCAGTTAATCTTTATTCCCTTCCTGCCTATATACTCTTAAAAAAAAAAAATTTATTTTTAGAGAGGTGGAAGGGAGGGAGAGAGGGAAGCATTGATGTGTGAAAGGAAACATCAGTAGGTTGCCCCTCGAAAATGCCAGTCAGGGCCTGCCTATTACCGTATTTTGATCCTTAAATTAATACCGTATTTTGCTGTGTATGATATGCACCCATGTTTTGTGTGCATTATACACGGGATTATTTTACCCTGTGGCATGCAATTGTTATACCCATGTATAATGCACATCCTTATTTTTCTCTCAAAATTTTGGGCAAAAAGAGTGCACTTTATACACGGCAAAATACGGTACTTTTCTTGCCACCTCTAACACTGCAAAGCTGGAAGAGTCCCAGGCTGGAAGACTGATCAAAGGCCAGACTCCCTCTTTTGCCTTTCCAGGCTTTCTACATGATAGGGAAGCCCCATCTCACTGCTTCTGCCTGTTGTGCCTCCACAGATTCTGCGTCCTGAGGAATGCATGTATGCTGTGGGTCAGGTATGCTTGACCAAGGAAGCCATGTATTGATAAGCCTAAGAAGCAGAACCTTCTGTGCCATCTGCTTCCCCTAGCATAGATGTTCCTAGGGAGGGGCAAGTCTTGGGAACCTGCTGTACCAAAAGGCCTTGGGGAGCAGGTGGAAGTGGGCTGGTTCCCATCGTTAGCTTCATTGCTTGGGAAAAAATTGGGTCTGATGTCTTAGTCTGTTCTTCCATCAGGGGGCCCTGGGCGTGGAAGTCCGAGCCAAGGATCAGGACATCTTGGATCTGGTGGGTATGTTGCACGACCCTGAGACTCTGCTTTGTTGCATCGCTGAACGGGCCTTCCTGAAGCATCTGGTAGGGCCTATGTTTCACCCATGGAGGGGTCGGGAGTTGAATGGGTAGTGGGAAGATTTCTCAAGTTAATGCTCTATATTTAGTGGTAACTCATTCTTGAATGTTGTGTACGAAGACCACCTAGGTCTGGGACCCTAGCCCAGTTACGTCCTCACAGACCTATGGATCTCCGAGGACTCTGGTCACAGGGTAGTTAAGGGTCTTTGGAGCTCACAGGGAGAACTTCTTACTGCAGGAAGGCGGCTGCAGCGTACCAGTAGCAGTGCATACAGCTATAAAGGATGGACAAGTAAGCAGGGGAGATGGGTGGAAGGGTAGGGAAGGGAGGACTGTGGTAACTTCACCCTGTTCATCTTGAGTTGCCAGCAAGAAAAGCCCAGGTTTTTAAAGTTTCCTTCCAGAATATGCTGAGGTAACTTATGTGTTTTTCCAGCTCTACCTGACTGGAGGAGTCTGGAGTCTGGATGGCTCAGATAGCATGCAAGAGACCATGCAGGCCACCATCTATATCCCTGCCCAGGTGCCAAGATGAGGGTGAGGGGAAGTGTAAGAAACAAGTCTGCCTCACTTCCCCTTTTGTACTCACCAAATCTTACTTTCTTCCCTCACCCAGCATGAAGATGGCCCTGAAGATGACCCACAGCTGGTGAGCATCACTGCCCAGAACATTCCACGAGTAGCCCAGCTGGCTGCTGAGAACCTGGGCATCAGCCTGGCCAACTTGTTGCTGAACAAAGGAGCCAAGAACATTTTAGATGTTGCACGGCAGCTTAATGATGCCCACTAACTGGTCTATGGGGCAGAGGTGCCTGGGTTGCTACCGTCCAATGCCTTCATGCCAGCCCTCAGTGCCTGTCTGTGCAGTGATTACCCCAGGGGATTTAACTGCTAGGTCAGACTACCAGGGACTGCCTTGCCTGCTCAGTATGTTGGGGGCTTCAACTCTTTACAGAGTCCTAGTCTTTGAATGTAACCAACTCTACTAATAAAAATCCTATAGTTTGCTTTCTCCAGTTAACCAGTCTTATATCTGATAGTTCCCCCACTACACTTACCCTTAGGAGAACAATCTAAAAGTCATCAATCCTTTAACATTTTGGGGCAAAGCAAAAATAACACATTTATTTTTTAAAAAAAATCCTTTAATAAACAAAATTAGCCCATCTGAAACTCCCCAATACTTAAGGTACTACTCTTGAATGGGTTAGATGCTAAATTCCAGTTCAGAAGCCCACGGAGACTGGGTCCAGATGGGGTCACCGGATTGTGCTGGTGTACATCTAGGTGCTGAGCGGTGCGGCTGGAGTGGGGAGGCCTCGCTGCCAGTCAGCTGCAGGCGTGTGCGCACAAGCCCTGCAGTCCGCACGGTCGCTGCCCACCTCCCCAATCCTCACCCCGGGAGGTGCCCACCTCTGGGGAAAGGCAGACACAGTTCAGTATCTGTCTTGGCCACACCGCCCAGGTCTACAATTAAGACGGAGGCGGCAAAGGGAACGCCCGAACAAATTTAAGGATCAAAGTGTCCTCCACCAAAGCCTGGAAGTCAACAGCCATGTCTGAGGTCGCGACCTAAGCACCGAGCTGAAGAAGAATCTGAGGGGGCTCTGCCGGCGACTCACCTTCCGGGGCCGCTGCTCACCTCAGCCTACGTCAGAGCAGCAGGCCTGGCCTTCCAGAAGGTGCCGCAGCCCATCAGCCACTCAAAAGTCAGGATGGCTGAGTCACAGCTCCGGAGACGACCAGGGCCCGGCAGAGTGGCGGCGTTCAACAGTTGCTCCGCGGCGGAAAACAGGAGCCCGACCGCGAACCCGCGCGGTGGGGGAAGGGCAGCCGGCCGGCGGCCGCAGGTGTGGGGGCGGGGGAGGGGGGCAGGGGACTGCAGCGGGCCGTGGCTCAGCTCTTTCCGTGAGGGCTGTGGTGGCCCTTAAAAGGGCCTTTGTGGTAGCACAGGTTGGATCGGGCTGGGGCGGGGGGCAGCGCAGGCACCGCTCAGTACTCCTGAGAGGCCTGGGTGGCCTTCTTGCCGCCCGCTGGCGCTTTCGGCCCTACGCTGGCACTGGTTTTCTTGGGCAGCAGCACGGCCTGGATGTTGGGCAGGACGCCTCCTTGGGCGATTGTCACGCCGCCCAGTAGCTTGTTGAGCTCCTCGTCGTTGCGGATGGCCAGCTGCAGGTGACGGGGGATGATGCGCGTCTTCTTGTTGTCCCGGGCCGCGTTGCCCGCCAGCTCCAGAATCTCCGCCGTGAGGTACTCGAGAACCGCCGCCAGGTACACAGGCGCACCCGCGCCCACCCTCTCGGCGTAATGGCCCTTCCGCAGCAACCGATGAACGCGGCCCACTGGAAATTGAAGGCCTGCGCGCGACGAGCGCGACTTGGCTTTAGCACGGGCCTTGCCTCCCGTCTTGCCGCGACCAGACATACTGCGCGAGTTAGAGGAGTGCCTCGAAAGGGTCAACACCCAGCCGCTCGCTGCAGTCTAACTGCTGCTTCGAACGCCCAAGGGCTATCCTTATAAGCCCCCAGGGCACACCTCCCCACCCTCCTGATTGGTTCTTTTCTCTAAAGATGCCTCTGGTTGGTTGTGGTTAACCCTTCGGTGACGTATTGCTGCTGAGGGAGCGCGACAGCCGATTGGTCGAATTTGAAAACCTTTTGCCCGGGGAAAATGGAGAGGAGCAGAGGCTTGCTAACACCCAACCACCCCTCATGTAGCCAATCCATGGGAAGCGCGCGAGATTTAAACTCTATAGCCGGCGGCCAAAACCAGAAGACAAAGAGGGTGGGGCCTGGGATTTGTAAAGGAAAAGTCTTAGCACTACAACCACCTCTGCCTCCCCTTCCAGGTCTTGTCACTCCCTCCTCCTATCCTGCAGAGTGAAAAAGTAAAGAAATAAGAGCCCCTGAAAGTTTCGATCCCATGTCAGAGAAAACTCCAATCTTACGGCCCTTCATGCCACTTTAAGTATCAGGATTTCAATATTTATTAAACATCTTGTCTGGTTACAGTTGGTTCTGCACACATCTTGCTAGAAGGGGCCTGGTGTACTGAGGGGAGAAAAAAAGGCCGGAGCAGAGAGATAGGCATCTTCGTGGAGGAAATGCCTCCACCAAACCCTCCCAATCTACCTTAAAATGCCCGTATAGGAAACACACCTACAGGAACAAGAAGAAGACAACACTTTATTGTTACCACTGGGAGCACCTGTGTTTCCCAACTCCCACCTGCTTTTACTAATTAGAATACTTAATTTATAGTCTAATGTGAAGTCATCTTTGAGCCTGTGTCCCTATCACTAGCCAGGGTTCTATCCCTAGGCCCAACATATTCCTTGAAAGTTAATGCAGTTTTCCAACTTAGGGGGCTGCGAAGATGGGTTGGATAGGGAGAGTGGCAAGTTGAAGAAAACTACAGGCAAAAACCAATCAATAGTCACTGGAGGCCAAGAAAGGGCCAGTATGTAAATAATCACAGGGAAAAGGAAATGCTACGGATGAGGTGTGGGAGGGGCCTGGGCTGAGAGGCAATCTTGTTCTAGAATGAGGTTGGCCTGAGTAAGGAACCCTGGAAATGTGAAATAAGAGCAATGACCAGGGACTCAGACATCATAGAAGAGTCGGACAAGCTGATACCGAATGGAGAAGGTGACAGCACTGCCCAGGATCTGCAAGGCAAAATGGACTAGAGTAAGAACCAGGAGAAAGGGAGACAAAAGGTGTAAATGCCATTCCCATCTGTACCTGTATCAGCAGCAGGAGCAGTGTGAGGTTTCTCTCATGCATGGGCCCAAAGACTTTAAGTAGCAAGTTGATGAGGGTCATGTTGTTACACTCGGTGAAAGCACCATCCTCATTCTCGCTCTGGCGAACTGTCACTAGCTGGAGACTCTCTGCTATCTGGAAGGGCCAAAGGTGGAAAGAACCTCAGCTAATACCTATGCTTTTTGAATGAGGATCTACGTTATGCTTCCAAACTCCCCTTGGATCTAATGCAGCCTAGGTTCCCCATTCCCTGAATTCAGGATTGTGACCTATAAAGCCTTACCTCCTTTTTCCCCTGTTACCTTTAAAATAAAGGTGCCCAAGAAAGAGAGGCTCTTGGTCTTGAACTTGGAATAACTCATCTCCAGTTTGCCTGTGTTGGTATTAAGTCTGCAGGGGGAAGAGAGCTTTATGTAACTGGGCCACTAAAAGAACTATTCTCAGTGTTGTTATGTAATAGAAGAGCACTGAATGTGGAGTCAAACAACTTGAGATATATTTCTGGCTCTGCTGCTTACTACTGTGATCAGAGCTGCCGTGAACAGTAAATGAGATTATGTAAGTAAATGTGCTCTGTAATTTGTAAAATGTTAACCACATGGAAACAGTCGGCCCTTCTTTGGGCCTACTCATTTTGCACAGCAAATGTATAAGGCTGGCTTTATGCATTACAGTGAAAAAGCTATGATACCCCTTTCAAGCCCCAAAACAGCTACCTGGGCACACGGTGGCGAGGGCAGGGGATGATGTGTAGGAGCTGAGGCAGTGAGTAGAGAAAGTTGAACACCTGGGGCATGAAGAAGAGTAGCATGGTCTTGCTGAAGTGTCCCAAGATGCCCACCACGGCAAAGGTCATGCCAGCAAAGTAACAGAAGGTATCTCCCACAAACACCTGTGATGGGTACCTGTGTTGGGGAGAGGATCCAAGCTAGTGGTAACAAGCATTACCAATCTCTTCTGTCATATCACACATCTTGGACACAGGGCTAGCCCTGACCCTAGTTCTGACTCAGAGACTCCATGCAGCTCTCCCAGAAACTCACCAGGACCCAAGGCCCTGAATTCATCTGTTCCTGGAGCTCCACAGCATTTATTCCCAACCACTGCTGGGTAGAAAGCAATTTAAGGGGCGAGGAGGGTATAAGGGGACTAAATGATAATGGAAATAAAAATACAATAAAGATTAAGTTTTTTAAAAAAGGAACTTAAGAATACTATCCATTGAAGACCGAGAAAACATTCAACAGGTATGCACAGGCCTAGCCTCTCCATCAGGAAATGGGTCATGATCAGGACCATACTTGCCACATGTTCAAAAAACTGTCCCCCTATCCATACACCTACTTACCAGTTATGATAGAGCAATCCCAAGGTGGTGAAAAAAAAAGGTATCATGAAGTAGAGGGAAAAAACATGATCATCTCGACAATCACCTTTGGAAGCAGGGGAAAAAGAAAGAAGGAACAATCGATAGGCACTTCCTCTACATACCCTGTTTCTGTCTCTAAGTTATATCGCAAGCTATTATTGTCCACCTTTCCCAAGTTACATTCAAGAACTCACTACCTGTTTTATGTCACCCAGGTAATTCTCAACATTCCACTTCTTTCATAACCCTTCCTAAACTAGTTATTTGTCTTAAATTGGTTTAGACCTTTCAGACCTCACTTCGAATATAAACTTTACTTCTGAACTGTGTGACCTTATCATGACACATTTAACCTTTCTAAAGCCTCCTTTTCCTCATCTGTAAAATATAGTTAATAACACCTGCCACACAGAGCTGTTACAAAGTTCAAATGAGATGCTTTAAAAGTGCTTAGCTTTAACACTTATTGATGTCTATTAGCTAAAGACCCCAGAAATGCACCTGTTATCAAAGCTGGATTTACTGATTGTGACAAGGGAGACTTTTGGAAACCACATACCATGGGAACCATGGGATTCCTTAGTAAGGGGGTAGTAGGAAGATTTGTTATAGGATTTGTTTTAAGTAGTTCTGAGGAGGTCCTGCCTCGTGTGGCTCAGTGGGTTGTGCCTCATCCTGCAAACCAAAAGGTTGCTCATTTGGTTCCCATTGGGCACAAGCCTGGTTTGCAGGCCAGGTCCTGGGTTGGGGGCTTGAGAGAGGTAACTGATCATTGTTTCTCTTGCACATCAAAATAGACCCTTGCCCTCCCTCTAAAAATAAATAAATAAAATATATTTTTTAAAAAAGCAATTTTGAGGAAGATAAAAGGAGGCAGTTTTGCCCTGGTAAGGGTACTGTCAACAAGAGTGATTCTATCAGTGTCTTAATTTTCATCTAAGTAGGAGGAACTGAGTTAGAAGTAAAAAGCAATCACTCATGTTAGCCAGAAGAGGGGGATCTTGGTCATTTTATGGGATTCAGAGTGTTCTTGTGGTTTTTGTTTATGCTCAGACCTAGTAACAGAAGGGTCTGGTTTATGTCTTTATCATGGTGACAGAGTGATTTGAGGGTTCTGTGAAATTATTTATGTTCAATAAGAAAAGACCATGGGCTACCTATTAGAGTTGATCTAACTATAAATGCCAGGGCTGCTCTTTTTCTTACATTTAATAAATCCTAGTTGTTATTTGCAAAGTAAATCCCTTTCCTTATTGTCTATAATTATTAACATATTGCTTTTTTCCCCCCAAATTCCCCCAAACTAGATATCAGGCAACTCCCTTAACACTCAGACTTCTCTCTCCCTACCCCCAATCCCACTTACCTTCCAGCTCCACCAGGTTGAAGATGATGATGGAAGCAGAAATGACTAGTGACTGGCCAGCCTCTAGGCCATTAATTCCTGCTAGGATATTGATGGCATTGGTACAGAACACTGCCAACAACCCCATGTAGACATAGTACAGGATCCCTGGTGGGGAGGACAGTAAGAAAAGAAGTAGTACCATGTATATAATGAGAATTTAAGAATATTCTTCTGGAAAAAAGTGGTGGGGACAAAGGATAGGATGAAGGGCCAACAGAAAGGATGAGAGAAAACACAGAGACATATCAGAGACACTTGGAGAATGTGGAGTACCAGGAAGGAAGGATCTTACGGGATAATGGTGCCCTGAAGTAGGGGACATAGGGGTAGTGGTAGGGGGGCTACTCACCCAAGTCCAAATGCAGGCCTAGAATCGGTCGAAAGGGCTTGGGTACCACAATGGTCGTGTTGCCAAAGTTAGTGAAATAGACCATGAGGAGAGGTAGTGAGGCAGCTGTGGGCAGCAGCAGCTTATGGCGCCATTGCAGATTCAGGACATCATCCGCGAAGCCCAGGAAAATCATGCAGCAGATGGCAAGGAGCGCACCTATCAGGGCCACAAACTGGGGGAGGCTCGGGCAAGTCACAGCTCAACCTGATTCTCACTTCACCACTGCTTTCAAGAATTCCTTTTTGTTCGTTCCTCAGCCCCTTCCTCCCAAATCCAAATAACCCCAACTCTCAGGTAGCTCCCAGCCCCAACCAGACAACCGTTCCCACTAATCCACTTACTTCATGGTGGGGGAAAGCTTTACATTGCTCCTCCACAAAGCAGTTCAGAAAAGGGAAAGGGATGAAGCAGAAGAGAATGATAAGGAAAACAGCACCGCTGATCACTCCCTGGGACTCTGGGCTGTGTCCCAGCAGCAAGGAGGTATGGAGGGGAAAGAGGAAAGGGGGCGTGGTCACTCACTAGTGCAAGCTTCACAGTAAGCTAATTGGGAGTGGGGAGCACGCACCCCTGCTGGAGTCCCTAGTACACCCGGGAGCTCGCCCTTTCTTAGACCATCCCTTTGAAGTTCTGTCCTTCACCTCCCGGTGGGGGTGGGAGTGTCTGTTGGGTTAGTGCTGCATCTCCGCACGCGGTCAAACACCCCAGTCCCAGCCCCTGCCTTGCCCACCCCTGCCACAGCCCTTGTCCTCTGCCCGGGACCCGTGTGCCGTCGCTCACATCTGCTTCTGGCCTGCTTTGTTGAGGTCCTGGCCACAGAGGCGGGCGGCGATGAAGTGGCCACGGAAGGCTGGGATGAGGGTAAGTGTGGCCACGAACCCTAGCAGCGAGCCGATCAAATTCACCAGTAACGGCGCTGGCAACTCCGGGAAGGCCCTCATAGTGACGGACCAGGGGGGCCGCTCCGCTGCCTCCTCAGCTAACGTTCAAGCAGGGAAGAAGTTCTGAGTCCCAGCAGTGAGAAGAGGATGCTCTCCACAGGCTGGTGTTCCCACACCCCACTGAGCAAAACCCAACAGTACTGACGAGTCTTCCTCGCCACTCCCTCGAGCCTCTATACAGCAACCTAAGCTCCGCCCCATTGTATTTACTTGCCCACTGTTTCCTCCCGGATCTTGTTCGCAGAGCAACTATCGTTGCTGAAGGCGGAGGTGGCCATTTTTAACATGGGCAGGAGAGTGGGGCTAGAATTATCTTAAACTGCCTCCTTTATTCGAGAACTGAGTCATCACGTGGGTACTGGAAAAGCAATTAAAGGCAAAAGCAGATACTTTCCTATCACATTAAGGATGTACAAACTAAAGCGGAAAAACTCTTGCCCGCTTCCAAGATGAACGACTCTTGACCACGTGTCTGACTCCACTTAGTCCACGTCAGTTTTAGTTCCTTCGGCCTCCTCAGGTCAAGTTTAAAGGGCCAGTAACCTGAGTTTACAATGAGATACCTCTGGAGTAGGGGAGATCGCTACTGGAAACAAGGGAAAAAGGCAGGAGGGACGAGGATGGAGAGCAGCACTTGCTCCTTGTAGAAAATCTGTACCCACTTTAGTTGGAAGCCAAGGTAAATATAAGTTCCCGGAAACGCAGCTACACTTTGGAAGATGATGTAAACTCTAAAGGGTAGACTTAAAGAGCCCCTCCTACTCCGTGCTTTTTTCTTCTAAAAATTTTTTTAAATAAATTCCGGTATTTATTAATATTAGTAAGCCTATAAAATAATCTTGTAAATTTTTTTATTTTTAGAGAGAGGGAAAGGGAGGTAGAAGGAGAGGGAGAGAAACATGGACGTGAAAGACAAACATAATCGCTTCCCCCTTCACATCCCCAACTGGGGACCTGGCCCACAACCCAGGCATGTTTCCTGACTGGGAATCAAACACGCAACCTTTCAGTTTGTAGGCTGGCCCTCAATCAACTGCGCCACACCCGCCAGGGTCTCTGTGCTTTTCTTGGCCTTGGTCTTAGTACTTTTCCTTAAGCATCCCACCCACACTGTGCCCCTTACAGTGGCACTTAGTTGCTGGGCGGGTGGGGGTGTCCTGAAGTCTTGGATTTAACCCAGTACTTGACTCTCCTTGGTCCTGGATCACTGCATTGCGCCCAGCTACCAAACCCAGGAGGTGAGGCTGAGGTGCTGGAAAGAGCTAAG
The DNA here is from genome assembly GCA_004027475.1 of Anoura caudifer. Taxonomy (NCBI): domain Eukaryota; kingdom Metazoa; phylum Chordata; class Mammalia; order Chiroptera; family Phyllostomidae; genus Anoura; species Anoura caudifer. The sequence continues at coordinate 49,881 of PVKU01009099.1, read as the reverse complement.
GAAGCAGGAGAACTAGACCGATAGGTGGCTGCCTGTGAGCCTGAGGAACTCCCAGTCCAGTTCCTTCAGGTCACCGTGTCTTTTTCTCGGCACCTGTTTCCTTGCAAATAACCATTCACCAACATCTTCATTCTTTTTCTCTCATCCACAGGCTCTTAGATGACAAATGTATTCTATTTCTGGGAGGGAAATCACACCCAGGGAGTTTGGAAGGCTCAAATATCCTGGTACTTTGTCCACTCCTGGGAATATGACTAGTTCGAGGAGGAAGTGTCAGGTTGACCTTTTTTTTTTTGGAGCAAAGATAGTCCTTCATCCCCCCCCCATCCCCACCTTCTCTCAAAACTAGTATGAAATATCTCTTCTACTTGCAGGTAGCTCTAATTAACAATGAAAAACCATATACTTTATATATATGAAGTAATCTCAGCATTTTTTTTTATTCTATCAAATTTTTAGCACTTATTATTCCTCTAGTATTGTGTGTGTGTGCGCCTAAAAACTCCATGAGAGAGTTTTGGATAGTGTGGGGGTTATGACACTTGCAGGACCAGATCTATGGCTCTTTCTGGGCAGCTGAGTTACTCTTTTTGCTTTTAAAAAAACATATTTTATTGATTATGCTATTTCAGTTGTCCCATTTTTCTCTCCCCTTTGTTCTCCACCCTGCACCACCCCTCCCACCGGCATTCCACCACTGATGTCCATGGGTCTTACATATAAGATCTTTGGCTTCTCCATTTCCCATACTATTCTTAACCTCCTCCTGTCTATTTTGTACCTACCATTTATGCTCCTTACTCCCTGTATCTTTTCCTCCATTCTCCCCCTGTCCCTCCCCACTGATAACCCTCCATGTTATCTCCATTTCTGTGACTCTGTTCCTGTTCTAGTCATTTGCTTAGTTTGTTTTAGGTTCAGTTGTTGAGACTGGTGCATTTGTTGTCATTTTACTGTTCATATTTTTTATCATTTCTTTTTCTTAGATAAGTCCCTTGAACATTTTATATAGTAAGGGTTTGGTGATGATGAACTTTAACTTGTCCTTATCTGGGAAGCCCTTTGTCTGCCCTCCTATTCTAAATGATAGCTTTGCTGGACAGAGCAATCTTGGATGTAGGTCCTTGCTTTTCATGACTTTGAATACTTCTTTCCAGCTCCTTCTTGCATGCAAAGTTTCTTTTGAGAAATCAGCTGACAGTCTTATGGGCACTCCTTTGGAGGTAACTGTCACCTTTTCTCTTGCTGCTTTTGAGATTCTCTCCTTATCTTTACTCTTGGGTAGTGTAATAATGATGTGCCTTGGTGTGTGCTTCCCTGGGTCCAACTTCTTTGGGACTCTCTGAGCTTCCTGGACTTCCTGGAAGTCTATTTCCTTTGCCAGATTGGGGAAGTTCTCCTTCATTACTTTTTCAAAGAAGTTTCCAATATCTTGCTCTTCCTCGTCTCCTCTAGCTCTGTGATTCTGGTGTTGGAATGTTTAAAGTTGTCCAGGAGGTTCCCAAGCCTCTCTTCATTTTTTTTTTTTTTTTGAATTCGTGTTTCTTCATTCTATTCTGGTTGAATGTTTATTTCTTCCTTCTGGTCCAAATTGCTGATTTGAGTCCCAGTTTCCTTCCCATCACTGGTTCCCTGTACATTTTCCTTTATTTCACTTTGCATAATCTTCACTTCTTCCTCTATTTTGTGAACATACTCAGCCATTTCTGTGAGCTTCTTGATTACCAGTGTCTTGAACTCTGCATCTGGTAGGTTGGCTCTCTCTTCATGGCTTAGTTCTTTTTTTGGAGTTTTGATCTGTTCTTTCATTTGGGCCATATTTCTTTGCCTTGGCACACCTGTTACATAGTAAGGGACGGAGTTTTAGGCATTCCCCAGGGTGGGGCAACCCACATAGCTGGTTTGTGGCACTGTTTTGGGAGGGGGGGAGGATCCAAGAGGGAACAATGCCACTTGCTCAACTCTCAGCTGGCTTTCAGTCACTTCCCCAGCTACCCACAAGCAAAATTGGGTTCTTCTAGTGCTGTTTCCCAGGCAGGTGGGCTTGTGTGTGTTCTAGGACCCTGTGGATCTCTCTCTGGTGAGGCTGGGAGTTTCTCCTGCCCCCTCAACCCCCACAGGTTTTTACCAGCAGAGGTTTTGAGGCTTTACTTCCCTGAGCTGGAACCCAGAGTTGCGCTGTCTGTCTCGCTCAGCAGTTGTTCCTCCTAGTTTATCCGCATGCAAATGTGGGACCACTTGGTCCACCAGCCACCCCTTCATCCACCCTGGTCCTCCAGCTGCCACCTTGCCATGCTTTCTCTCCTCTCCATCTGCCTATCTCCACCTCTCCTACCAGTCTGAATGAATGTTTCTTCTTTAACTCCTTGGTTGTCGGACTTCCATACAATTCCATTTTCTGGCAGTTCTGCTTATTTTTTTGTTTTTAAACTTGTTGTTCTCCTTCTTTTGGTTGTGTGAGGAGGCAAAGTGTATCTACCTATGCCTCCATCTTGGCCAGAAGTCCTCTTTTTTCCTTTTTTTCCTTACCTTCCCTATATCAGTTTTTCAAAACTGGTAGCTAAAATCAAGCCCTAGATTTCTCATTCCACTGGGATGATGTGAATGAATTTTCCAAAGATGGAAACAATATAGAAAATTTCAGTTTTATATGTATATTGGAATATTTTCTATTAGATTGCAAAAAAATACAAATAATTTGCTAATTCCTACTATGTAAGTGGGAAACTCTTAAGTACTGTGGGGATACAAGGTGATATAAATGCAGTTATTTCCCTCAACGAGTCTATTTCAAACTATTAAATCACCTTGGTTGAGTATGAGGTAAGAGAGATGAGTAAGACAGTTCTCCACTTTTAAGCAGCTTCCTGGTGAGTGGGAAAAGCAGACATATAAACAACTAGCTAGACTATGAGGCAGAATGAAATAAGTGCTACAGGTCTAAATAACAAATGAAAGGAAGAGTGGGAGAACTAAATAGGGAGACTCATGGAAGACTGAATTGTGAAGCAGTATCTGGTAGTAGAGGAGCAAGTGCTCAGTGGAGGAGTTGAAATAAATCTAAGGTCTGAGAGAACTGAGACCACTGGAAGGTCAGAGCTTCCTGAAGAAGGGTTCTTGGGAGAAGACGGTCTTCGTAGTGAAACTTTGCACCTGGATAACTTCCTGTGGAACCTGCTCCCCTATCCCTAACTGCTCTGCTCACCAATTGTTCCCTCCTGCATCCCTAGGTTCTGGTCCCGAATTCTCTCCTCCCTTCATTTCATGTCTTCCCCTTCCCTTAAGATTAGAAACCCACACTTTAGGAATCTTCCATTGTTTTGGAGTCCAGTAATGATGCTTGGGCAGGGTCACAACAAATTTACTTCTCACCCCTATCATTCCTTATAGTGAAATCCAGGGATGCTCCAGGCTCAGGCACCTTGTTGCCGACCTGCCAGGTTTTGCCTAGCTCTGCAACTCACCACTTTAAAGGACATTGCTGCCCTGGCTGGTGGGGCTCAGTGGATTAAGTACCAACCTGCAAACCAAAGGGTCGCTGGTTTGATTCCCAGTCAGGGCACATGCCTGGGTTGCAGGCCAGGTCTCCAGTGGGGGGGTGCATGAAAGGCAACCACACATTGATGTTTCTCTCCTTCTCTTTCTCCTTCACTTCCTCTCTTTCTAAAAATAAATAAATAAAAATCTTTAGAAAATTTTTTTTAATTCCTTGCAATATGTACGTGGAGAAGAAGAACCACTTGGGGAATGGTGAGTCCTTTGACTCCTTTTGTAGGATATTCCTTCCCCTGCCTCCAGAAAGCAATGACAAGCCTCTATGCTATATGGATGAAATCCACTCTCTCTTTTCTTAAATATTGTATTTATGTTTAGAGAGAAGGAAGAGAGGGAGAGAAGCATCAATATGCAAGAGAAACATCCATCAGCTGCCTCCTGCACACCTCCAACCAGGAACCAGGCCTGCAACCCAGGCATGTGCCCTGACTGAGAATTAAAATAGTGACCTTTTGGTTTGCAGGATGGCATCCAACCCACTGAGCCACTCCAGTCAGGGCTGGAATCCACTCTCTTAAATCTAGGAAAAGGTGTACCTATAAAAACAGTTTTGGGGTGCTTATTGGGATATTAGATATTTGGATGGCAAGCCCTCTAGCTAAATTTATTGGTAGTTTGGTGCTATATTATTATCAGTCCCTATACACATGCTCCATAGGCAGGAGCTGTTACTATGGAAATTTATTATTATTATTATTATATTATTATTTTAAAAGATTTTATTAATATACTTTTAAAGAGAGGGGAAGGAAGGGACAAAGAGAGGGAGATAAACATTGATGTGAAAAACATTGATCGGCTGCCTCTCTTCCGTGCCCCAACTGGAGACCAAACCCACAACCCAGGCATGTGCTCTGACCAAGAATTGAACCAATGGCCTTTCACTTTGCTGGAAGACAACCAACCAGCAGAGCCACACTGGGCAGGGCAGAAATACATATTTTTTAAAAAAACAAGCAGCCCCACCCTGGCCAGGTAGCTCAGATGGTTAGAGCATTGTCCAGATATGCCAAGATTGTGGGTTTGATCCCCAGTCAGGGCATATACAAAAAGCAATCAATGAATGCATAAATAAGTGGAACAGCAAAACCAATGTTTGCCTCTCTCTCTCTCTTCTTTTCTCTCTCTCTAAAATCAGTTTTACAAAATTTCCTCATACCTCAAACAACAAAAAAAAAAAAAAAAAAAAAAAAAACAAGCAAGCCCAGGCTTGGAAATATCTCCAGAACAAGCTCTTACCAGCAAGGAGGTTAATAGAGTGTTCTTGTGGCCTAGCTCCAAGGGGAAGAGGGATAGAGATGGTAGCAGGGGAATAATATTCCATGTTCTGTTCTCAACCTCTGCGAGGTTCAGGTTCTGCCTTCTGGTTGGTGTCAGCTGGACTTCTTCCAGGCACTTCTTAGCTAGGAGGGTGGTCTGCACCTACATACCCAGGGCCTAACTTCGGCCAGGAAATAGCAATCAAGCAGCTGCTGAGCCTGGGGGTGTTGGGAGAAGGAGCAGTGCGGTCCACAGGCTTTCAAACTATAGAAATCTAAGAAGCATAGGGGAAAGCCGGCATCTCAGGTACGTGAAAGTTTACTCTTGGGGTGAACTCAGGGACTGGGCAGTATCTCTGCTCCAGGATGGGATGGGGTGGTCAAGGATTCCGCCTATTTTCTACGCGAAATCACCTCCGCTCCCGCCTTATCCTCTCGCCCTGGTGGAGAGCTTTAGCTTGAGCCTCTCCAAGCCCCACCCCGCGCGGGCGCGGCCCCTTTAAGGGTGGGTGGGGGCGGGGCGCCGGCCGTGTTGTCAGTGTGAGCTCTGCGCACGCATCCCTACCGGAGTGGGTGCCCGCCCGGAGCCCCCAGGTTTCTGCAGACGACTCCCCGCCGTGGTCCGGCTGCGCCCGCGCCGTAGGTTGAAGGAGTCCGGCGCGGGCCAGCGACTACCCGAGTCGGACTGTTGGACCGAGGAGCGACCTGACTACGAAAAGGACCCCGGCGTCGCGACCCCCAGGACCACCTCTTACTGCTCTGTGGCAACCACCAGTCCCGGATACCTTAGTCCCGGAGAGCTCCCGAGCCTGCTCGCCCAGCCCCGGGGGAGCCCTCCCCCGCCCCACGGCCCGCCTGGGCCATGCTCCCCCGGGGCAGCGGCTGAGCCTGAGCTAGGACTGGGACTGGGACCGGAGCCCGCGCGGAGCATGGATCCGGGCTGGGGCCAGCGGGATTTGGGCTGGGCGGCTCTGCTGATCCTTTTCGCTGCCTCGCTGCTCACGGTGTTCGGCTGGCTGCTGCAGTATACCCGGGGCTTGTGTTTGGTGCGGGCCCCCGGGGCCCGGAGCCCGGGACTCGCCTTAGCTGCCGAACCCGTGGGCTCCCTGCGGAAGCTGGGCGTGTGGCGCTCACTGCTAAGGCTGCGGGCCCTTCGGGCCGGCGTCCCAGAGGAGCCAGGCGTCCGGGGCCTCCTGGCGTCACTTTTCGCCTTCAAGTCTTTCCGGGAGAACTGGCAGCGGGCTTGGGTGCGAGCGCTCAACGAGCAGGCCTGCAGGGACGGGGTGAGTTGGACAGGAACACCTAGGTGGCCCCCTCACTCAGCCTTTCCTTCCAGGGGAGGGACTGCTCGCTCATACAAGCAGGTTCAGATGGGGGTGGGGATCAACTGGGAACCTCACGGCTACTCTTCCTTTCCGGGATTAAAGAGAAGGGTGCAGGTGAGGCTGGAGGTTGTAGAAATCCAGCTGTGTCCCAAATTCTCTATTCTTGTGGTCAAGGTACTCTTGTTCCAAACCCCTGCACAAACTGCTGTTCACATAGCAACGCTAATCCCTTACCTGAGGGCACTTCCGCCTAGCCCGTGCAGATTAGGTTGGTGGGGGGCAAGGGTAGAAGGGAGACAAGTGCACCTTCCCAAGGAATTTGCCTTGTTCTCCTGCTACCACACCCAGTTAACATTTTGTGTCTCAGATTCCTGGTGTGATCAGGTAGATTCCCCAGGAGCCTTAATTACCTCCCACCCTCACCCTTCAGTAATTCATTGCTACAATCCAACACATCTTTTTCCATGCTCATGTCTTGAGGGAAAGGTGTTTAGGTGGAGAGCAGGTTGACAATCAATGTTCTTCCCAGTAGATGAGACTAGAGTTGCCTTTTGAGAATCAGTCACAAATTAGCCTAACTTACTTCCTCCCATTGCACCATGGGCATTTGGGCTCCCAGGAGGTGGAGCAGGAAGTGTGACCATAAGACTGAGAGGTGGGGTGGGAGATAGAGGTCTTCCTCTCATGGGGCCCCCACCCATCCTGGCCTAGTAATCTCCCTTTGCCATCAAATCCATCAGGCCCCTTGCTCAGAGGGTTCTCCATTTCCAGCCACAGCTAGTGTGAGGGCTTTACTAGCTCCCCAGATGCCTGGAAACAGAAGTGACCACACAAGAAGTTCCTCTCTCTCCTGACCAGTTGGACAGCAAAAACACAGATGGCATCTTTCAGTCTACATCTTGAACTCATACTTCCACCAGGCTCTCCCTGTACATTGTTCCTGGGTCAGTAGTGACTCCATAGGGCAGCTGACTCAAGCTGGACATTGGCCTCCCTTATGGGGGTTGGGGAGATTAAGGTTCCAAGCATTCATCTCCCCATCTCCCTGGTCCTATCTATCAAATGAGACAACTGCAGGAGCAGTGAAATTGGCTTCCCTTGGTTTGCCAGGCAAATAAGCCCTGTGGATTTATTTGCTCCCATCCCAAGACCCAAGGAAGAGCTGTCAGCTCAGTCTGTGCCCTCTGCTCAGTTCTTTCCATCCTGCTCTCCAGATAGGGCCACAGTAGGTTTGCATCCTGCTGTGGAAGAATTAGGAAGCTCTTTCAAGACCTAAACTAAGCAGATTTTTGCTCATAATCCCACCCTGCTGTCTGCCTTGAGGAATTTAGCTAGGTCTCTGGACTCGAGCCCTTTGAGCTTGCTTTTCTTCCCAGTCCTTCTGGTAAAGTTCCCCAATGCCATGCTGAGCTGTCTTCATCTCCAAGAAGTACAGATAGAATCATAGTCTTGTGCATCCGTATCCTATTCATCTGGAAGAAGGCTTAGCCTGTTTCTTCAGCTTATCTTGAGTAAGTGGCCTTAGTACTTTTACCCTTAGCTCAGTGTAGTCTCTGTCTGCCCAGCTGTTATATATAGGTGGCACCCAACACCTTTATTATTTTTTCTATGCATCCCTTTCTTTGGGTGTAGGGCAGAGGATGAAGAAGTTGGGAGAAGAAGAGGGAGGCTCCTGGTGTTCCAGGAGGAAAATAGGGTCTTCTGCTCAAGGTGATCTAATCTTTGAATGGTGTAGCTTCCCGGTTATCCTTAGCAGTTGCAGGCCCCTTGAAAGGTGGGGTTTGAGGAGAACACTTTCTATTTTAAAGCCTTGAACCAAGGAGGGGTCAGAAGCCAGTCTGTAGCTGAGGCCTCCACAGTGCCAGCGCCCAGGCAGCAACTGAGCAGGCCAGCTCTGCAGGGGGTAACTCCAGAGACCTGATCCTCTGTCCACATTACTCCCTCAGAGCTCCATCCAAATCGCCTTTGAGGAGGTGCCCCAACTCCCATCCAGAGCCAACATTAGTCATGTGACCTGCGTAGACCAATCAGAGCACACCATGGTAAGGGTCCAATGGGCAATGTCTTCTTTAGGGTCTCATAGGGGGCTGATTCCAAGAGTTCCCTTGATTTGAAGGGTTCTTAACCTGAAGTTGATAATAGTGTAGGGATCTAAGGATTGGCTTCAGGAGGTCTGAGACCCCACTAAAGTTACATGCAAAATGTAGTACATGTGTTTATATATGCATTTTTCTGCTTTGGCATTTATATGATTTGTTTATGGACTTCTAGCCCCAGGGAGTGAAGTTTCAAGGACATCTGAGCCCTGGCTGGGTAGCTGAGTTGGTTAGAGCATTGTCCTGATATGCCAAGGTGCGGGTTCAATCCCTGGTCAGGGCACATACAAGAATCAACCATTGAATTCATAAATAAGTAGAACAACAAGTCACTGTTTCTCTCTCTCTAAAATCAATGAAAAATTTTTAATAAAATATAAAAGGAAAAAGGACAACTGAAGTGGAGAGGGGGTCTGCTGACCCATTGCAGGGCAGGATTGAGTGTCCCTCCTCCATGCCTAACCCTCTTTGCCTCCATGCCTTGCCTGTCTCAGGTGCTGCATTGCCAGCTCTCTGCTGAGGAGGTGATGTTCCCAGTTTCTGTGACCCAACAGTCACCAGCTGCTGTCTCCATGGAGACCTACCACATCATTTTGACACTGCTACCAACACAGGTGGGGGTGGGGTGGGGACATGGGAAACAGAGTTGGGCAGGGGGTGGTTTAGTTGCCTCAGCCTCTTCAGTTTGGTTCCTTTCTGAGATGTAATTTGGGAAGGGAGGGTCCTGGGGAGTGGGAATAGTCAGAGGACTAAAGCAAGTCAATTTAACCCCTTTGTCCCTGTCCCTAGTTGGAAGTCAATCTGGAGGAAGTCCCTGGTGAGGGGCTGCTTGTATCCTGGGCCTTCAGTGATCACCCAGATCTCAGCCTGAAAGTGTTTCCCAAGTTGCAGGCCACAGAGGTAAGGGAGTAGGGCTAGGGGTGCAGGGAGAGGCAGAAGAGGAAGGGGGTAGGAGAGCTGGGGGCCCCACTTATTTGTTCTCCTTTTCTCCTCACTGCAGAGAGGTGAAGAACAAGTAGAGCTCTCCACTATTGAGGAACTGGTTGAGGATGCCATAGTCAGCACCCAGCCAGCCATGATGGTCAACCTTAGGGCTTGCTCTGCCCCTGGAGGTCTGGTGAGTAGGCCCTCAAAGCAAATAATTTGCAGGCATACTGTCTCTGGGGTACTATGTAGGAATTCTCATTTTATCTACTTCTTCTCTTAGTTACATAGTAAGAAGCCGCCCATGGTGTACCAGGCCCAGCCAGCCACCCCCAGACCTACCCAGTTATTTCTCCGGCAGCTTCGAGCATCACACCTGGGAAGCAACCTAGAAGGTGAGAGCTAGAAGTGCCTAGGGGACTGCCAAGGCTATGGTTGCAGGTGCTCCCTGCCAAGGGTATGGCCTCTCTTTTCCTCAATGGCTTCCCATCTTTGATCTGAACATCTACTAATTTGTTTCCTCACAGGCACAGGGGAGTTGTGCTGTGTAGCTGAGCTCGACAACCCCATGCAACAGAAGTGGACCAAGCCCACAAGGGCTGGTTCCGAGGTGGAGTGGACTGAGGACCTGGCACTGTAAGGAATGACTCCCTCACTCCCACCCCAGCTCTCCCATGGGCAGACTGAGAATCACCCTGTTCCAGCATAGCCCTGGCATGAACCAGCTGTTTTCACTAAACCTTGGTGTACGTTTTTTGTATGCCAGACCCCAGCCTAGGTCCTGGGGATACAGACATGACCAAGATACATTCCCCACCCTGATTTGATTTCAGTCTTGAGACAGAGACAGATATATGTAGAGATTGTGTAAGTGCTCCAGTCGAGGTTTACAAAAAGTGCATGGGAATGCTCACATGGGAGAGATTAATTCCTGTAGGGGAATAAGGATCAGAGTAGGCTTCATGGAGGAAATGACATTTCAACCATACCTTAGCCCTGGCCAGATAGCTTAGTTGGTTAGAACGATGCCCTGATACACCAAGGTTGTTGATTTCATCCCCGGTCAGAGCACATACAAGAATCAACCATGAATAAGTAGAAGAATAAATCAATTTCTCTCCCTCCCCTCTTTCCTCTCTCTTTCTTTAAAATCAACTTTAAAAACCCACAAAAACCTCACCTTAGAATAAGAGTAGGATTTCAACAGACTGTGAAGGAGGACAAGTGTTCCTGGCAGACGGAAGAGCTTGAGCAAAGGAAAGATGGTGGTTTGACATACAGAGAGAGACTTGGAAGGCAGGGTGGGGCAGGACCAGGGAGGATTTGAATGCCCAGCTTGGGAGTATGCCCTCCACTCAAGCCCTGTCCCATTCTCTTAGAAAGTATTTGGAGGGCAGGAATTAATCTGTTTGGAGCATTTGTACCATCTTAGTTATGTGTATCTCTCTCTGCCTCTGTCCAGTGATCAGCTCCAGAGTGGATTCCCTTTGCTAACCTTCTCCCTCTGTGCCCCCCCCCCCCCCCCCCCCCCCCCCCCCCCCCCGTTCTTTTGGCCACAGGAATTTGGGCCCCCAGAGCCGGGAGCTGGCCCTCAAAGTGCTGAGGAGTAGCAGCTGTGGAGGCAGTGAGTATGAGGCAGGATGGAGCACCTTGTGGGTGGGCGCTGAGTAGAGTCTGGTCATAGGCCAAGCTCACAGTGCTGCCCCTTTCCCTAGCTGAACTTCTAGGCCAGGTCACACTGCCTGTGGGCTCCCCTTCCAGACCACTGTCCCGAAGACAGGTTTGCCCACTCACCCCTGGGCCAGGGAAAGCCCTGGGACCAGCAGCCACCATGGCAGTGGAGGTAAGAACCTGATTCCTGGGGGAAGGTAGGAGGAGACAGGGGAGGGCAGTCTTTGAGGCCTGACCTCTTTGCTTTTCCACCCCTGGACAGCTTCAATATGAGGAGGGCTCACCCCAGAACCTGGGCACTCCCACCTGCTCCACTCCGCGCCCCAGCATCACACCTACCAAGAAGATAGAGCTGGACCGGACCATCATGCCTGATGGCACCATCGTCACCACAGTGACCACTGTCCAGTCCCGGCCTCGTGTAGATGGCAAACTAGGTAACAAGGAGGAGCCTGAGAGCCCAGCTCCAGCTAGGGGCCCTGAACTGCAGATCCATGGCAGGACAAGGAATGGGCAAAGGAATGCCCTAATTCCACCTATCCCTGGTTTTCTGCCATATCTTCCTCATTATCTTTGTCAAACTTTCTCTTACATCCCTCCATTTGCCTGACTTTTCCCCCTCTCACTTCAATCTTGGATCCACCAACCCCTCACATGTGACTCTCGCACTTCCACCTCCTCGGGTTCCCTCTGTCTTTTCACAGGTCTGTGCCCCTCTCTTTCTCCAGCCCTAACTGCCTAATCATCCCTCACTCTACCCTCAACCTTCCAGTATCCTGTGGGATCCTGCAGCACACCCAGTGGCCTCTGTGGTATTTCTCCTACTCCAAGGGTCCTTCCATGACATTTCTACTATCTCTAGGGGTCCCATGGAATTATCCCTGCCATCTCTGCACCTCTCAGTATTTTTATGGCAACTTCCCAAAATCCTCACGGTACTTTCACACACTCCCGTTGTTTTCTGTGGTGTCTTTTTGTCCCCTTGGCATCGTCTTAATCACCCTGTGATTAATCATCTCTTAGTCATGCCTGCCCTCTGAGTCACCAAAGTCTACGTCTCAAAAAAGACCGGGTGGGAGCCACTCTAAGCACCTCCCAGCTCACTGACCTTCCCCCACCCACCAGACTCCCCCTCCCGCTCCCCGTCCAAGGTGGAGGTGACTGAGAAGACAACAACTGTGCTGAGTGAGAGCAGTGGCCCCAGCAGTACCTCCCACAGCAGCAGCCGTGAGTGGGGAACTGGGAATTGTAAATGTTGGCTGGTACTGGGGCCTCAGAGTCAAAAACAACTTTGGGTTGGCCACAGGAGTTCAAGTCTAAGAAGGAGCTAAGGAAGAGTCAGGTTGTCCACCCTCTGTATCCCCAGCAGGGGAGAGCCATCTTTCCAACGGCTTGGACCCTGTAGCAGAGACAGCAATTCGCCAGCTGACTGAACCCAGCGGGCGAGCAGCCAAGAAGACACCTACTAAGCGTAGCACTCTCATTATCTCTGGTGTTTCCAAGGTAACAGGCCTCTGGGAGGAGCTGAGATAGGGAGAAAGCCCTAATGGGTCACCATGATCCATTGAAACTTGTCCCTCTTGCCAGGTGCCCATTGCTAAGGACGAGTTGGCATTGTCCCTGGGCTATGCGGCATCTGTGGAAGCCTCAATGCAGGATTATGCAGGGAACAGCAGAGGTCCCTCTTCGCCTCCCTCAGATGATCCACCAGCCATGTTTCCAGGACCCCTAGATGTTTTCTCCATTCCCACAAGTGTCCAGGAAGCAGATGAGACAACACGTTCGGACATTTCTGAGAGGCCTTCTGTGGATGATGTTGAGTCAGAAACAGGATCTACTGGTGCCCTAGAGACTCGCAGCCTCAAGGATCACAAAGGTGGGGAGATATTAGCAGGCCCCCATTCTTTTTTTATTTTTATTGATTTTTGAAAGAGTGGGAGGGAAAAAGAGAAACATGGATTTTGTTGTTCCACTTATTTATACATTCATTGGTTGATTCTTGTTTGTCCTCTGACTGGGGATTGAACCTGAAGTCTTCACATATCAGTACAGTGCTCTAACCAACTGAGCTACCTGGCCAGGGCTTCCCCCCACCTTCTTTTATACCCAGTATCATGACCTGGGTCCTGCTGGACCCTTAGGAACATGAAAGCTTCAAGCCCCAATTTGCCTTGTTCTTCCTTTCCTTAGGTATTGCCAGAGATCCTAGCTTGTTTTAGCCAAGCTAAATTAGAGAGAGGGAACTTGATGCTTTGGGTCCTATGGCATCATTTACCACCATTTCCCTCCCGTGTTTAAGTGTATATCTTCTTTCCCTTGTTCTTTTCTTTCTTCCCTTTCATTATGTACTCTTTCCGCTGTGTGTATAAGAAATCCTACCCTGGGCTAACCCTAGGAGTGTCCCTCTAGCCAGTGATTCAGTTTGTGGATAGCTGTGGTACTTCTTCTAACTTCTAAAGATGAAGTGCTTGCCCCCAAACATTTTCATCCCTCTCTCAATGAGTCTATCAACCATGAATGTATTTAACTATTTATGATTTAAGCCTGCATCACTTCCTGGGATTATGAGATTTCTAAGTTCAAAGCCTGCTGTGTAAGTACCTTCCTCATTATATTGGTCTGAATTTACCTCTTTGAAGTTTCCCAGATACACCCCTTCCTTTTCACATCCTGGAATTTTGTCAGTAAGTCAGTTTCAACCAACCTTATTTCTTCATGCCTGCTTCTGAGGATGATCTTTTTAAAAACACCCCCCTGCTCACCCTTTGTCTTTCCATTTTAAAGAGGACCAGTTTTCAGTCCATCTTCATAGAGCAGCTGGCCCCATGATATTTATCCTCAGAGCCAGTAGCCAAGAATGCACACAGAATCCCATGAGCATCACTATTTTTTCCTCAGTAAGGATAAAGGACAGGTTTTGTCTCTACTTTCTTTCTTAAGGAAGCCTGGCTTCTAGGCCAAGGGCCTGGTTCTGTTCTGCATCATTGACCCCTCCATGCTTGGTCTTTTCTGTGCTCCCTACCTCACCACAGCCCCTTCATGCCCCTCTCTCTGTGCCTCAACCTCCCCTCTTCCCCCACAGTGAGTTTCCTGCGCAGTGGCACCAAGCTCATCTTCCGACGGAGACATCGACAGAAGGAAGCTGGTCTGAGCCAATCACATGATGACCTCTCCAACACGTCGACCACACCCAGTGTCCGAAAGAAGGCTGGCAGCTTTTCTCGCCGCCTTATTAAGCGCTTTTCCTTCAAATCCAAACCCAAGGCCAATGGCAACCCCAGCCCCCAGCTATGAGGGCACTTCTCATCTTCTCAGCTAGGAGAGGGCAAGAGTCCTCTGAGCCCATTCCCCACATCCCATTCCATTCCCTTTCCTGCATTCCCAACATCCTAGGCCAGGGAAGCCCTCTGGGTTCCAGGAAGCCCTGTCTATCGTGGGCTGTGGGGCCCAGTTGGAAGGGTACTTGCAATGGAAAGCATGTGAGAGATGAGCACCTGTTGCTGAGGACATGGAGTGGGTGGCTAGGAGTCAGAGGGCTCTGTCCTGGCATGTGTGGGCATTCCTCAGATCTGTTTGCCTGCTGTTGACACTGGCCCTTTAGAGAGTCCCAGGGTGATTAAGTCCTCAGCTGATCCTTCCTCCCTTATTTATTCTCTTTTCTATTTATATGTGTGGTTCAGGGCCCCCTGTGAACAGATGATAGAGGGCATCTCTCCCAGGTGACCCTTCTTTCCTGTCTCAAGAGGATAGGCAATTCCCTTTGGGATGGGGCTCCCACACCTTCCTTAGTCCCTACTCTGACCAGCACTAGTGTCTCCCTCTGAGGATGCTGGCAGCTCATATAAAGTTGGGCCAGTGCCCAGGATGGGGGGGCAGGTACTCCCCACCTCTCTGTCTCCACTTCTGTTCCTCATCCCTTCTTTCCCCTTTATTATCATTTTTGTACTTGATGCTTTCTCCATGAGTAGTGGCTCTTTTGGAAGGAGGGATTCAGGGGCCTGGTGGGAATCCTTCCCTGGGCAGATGGCTTTGGGGACTTTATGTAAAGAGTGTGTGATGATGGAGCATGAGCAGGTTTGCACCTTGTTGTGTTGGGAGATGATGATGTCCATTGCTGTCTGATGGCTTGGAATTTAATTTATTAAAGTCAAATTGGAGTTTATAAACTGGACAATTGGTTATCCTTTGAAAGGCAATGGGACAGTGAGGCTGTGGTGTTGATGGAGTGGGAGGATCAGACACAGGGCCCAGATAGTGATATGGGGAAGGTGATAAAAATATTGGGTCTGCTAAGAAGTTCCTGCAGGGAGGAAGCAACATGTAGAAAGAGGATGGGAGAACAAGAGTCTTTGAAGGATGAAGTTGTAGCAAAAAGTCAATAAGAAAAAAGTAAATTGGCTAGTACAGGTGTTTTCATCTTCATTTCCCTTTCTTGAACAAGCTCTTCCTTCCAGGATATAAGAGTCCAGAGCATGGACTCTGGATCTCAGCTGCCTGGATTTGACTCCATTTCCACTAATTACCTTTGTGACCTTGGGCAAATTGTGTAACCTCAGAGTGCCTCAGTTTTCTCATCTGTAAAATGGGTAATGTGATAATAATAGCTATTATTTGGTTGTAGATGAGAAGGAACTGTTACCTCAGAAGAGACTGATTGGAAGGGGAAAGTCTTTTTAAAATTTTTCAATTACAGTCGACACTTAATATTATTTTAGTTTCCAGTGTACAGCAAAGTGTTTAGACATTTATATAATTTATGACACGGTCCCCCAGATAAGTCTAGTACCCACCTAGCACCATACATAGTTCTTACAATATTACTGACTATATTCCCTATGCTGTGCCTTATACCCCAATGACTATTTTGAAACTACCAATTAGTACCCCTTAATTCCTTCACCTTTTTCATCTTACCCCCCCAACCCCCACATGTGGCAACCATCAGTTTGTTCTCTGTATCTATGAATCTGTTTCTGTTTTGTTTGTTCACTTATTTTTTTCTTTAGATTTCACATATATCATATTTTTCGGACCATAAGATGCACCTAGGTTTTAGAGGAGGAAATAGGAAAAAAATTTCTGAAGCAAACAATGTGGTAAAATATTTAATAACATAAATAACATAATGTTTCACCAGTGTAAATGTAGTGCTACATTGAGACTATAAGATGCACACACTTTTCTCCCAAATTTGGGGGGTGCATCTTATAGTCTGAAAAATACAGTAAGTGAAATCATGGCATTTGTCTTTCTCTGTCTGGCTTATTTCAGTTAGCATAATAACCCTATAGATCCATCATTGCTGTTGCAAATGGTAAGATTTCATGCTCTTTTATTGCCAAGCAACATTCCATTGTATATCTGTACCATATCTTCTCTATCCAATCACCTATCAATGGACATTTAGGTTGCTTCCGTATCTTGGCTGTAAATAACCCTGCAATGAGCATAGAATGCATATACCTTTTTGAATTAGTGTTTTGGATTTCTTCAGATAAATATTCAGAAGTGGAATTGCTGAGTCATAAGGTAGTTCTATTTTTAATTTGTTGAGGAGTCTCAACACTGTTTTCCATAGTGGTAGCACCAGTTTGCAATCAGGAAGGGGAAGTCTTATAAGGGTTTTGTCATAATAAAAATACTTTCTAAATGTGGACCAGTTTCAGGGAGTTATGGATACTAGCAAACTCTATGTCCCTGGTTCCTGTTCTGTGGGACCTTACACAGGACTCAAAACAGGCAAGCTGCTTCAGGATATCAGAGCACTAGACTAGGGACAGAAAACCTGAGGTGCCACAGACACACCACATGACCTTAAGCAGACCACTTCTTTCTGGTCCTCAGCTTCCTTGGCTCTAAAATGAAGGGTGGCCTACATAATCATTCAGGTCACTTTCAACCTTATCTACATCACAGAGGGTTCAGGGCACATACTTCTGGGAGGCAGCGTGGAACTATTAATATTCCCCATAATGCTGTTCATACTGGTCACAGAATATGGGATATTTAGAAAGTGTGGCAGTGTGTGGATATTTTGTTAATTTGAATATAGTAATATACTCAACTCTAACTCATGAAAACTCAGATTTATCAAGTTATTTCCTCTGATGCTTACATGCAACTCCCAGTGGTTCACAGAGGAACAATTTGTTTACCCATATGACAAGACAGCCAAACACACTGAACTTTAAATTTCACAGGAAAGTTGTTGATAGGAGAGCAGGTATTCAGATTCCCACTGGACCTCTAGGTTGAATGGGTGGTAACTGGAAATTGTACTCAGCTTCCAGTGCTGAGCTACCCAGAGATCAGTGGAACCCATATTTTGTAGTAAAGAAGAGACTGATAACAAAAATAGGAATTTTAAAAATGAATGCAAAAGATATAGAAAACATAATTTTTAAAAAAATATTTAGTTTTAGAGAGGGTAATGGAGGGAGAAAGGGAGAGACACATCAATGTGTGGTTGCCTTTCGAGCGCCCCCTACTGGGGGCCTGGCCTGTAACCCAGGCATGTGCCCTGACTGGAAATAGGCACATGGTTCCCACTCCAGCGCTCATTCCACTGAGCCACACCAGCCAGGGCTACAAAACATAATTTAATTAACTTTATCCACTTTACACTTTCAGAACAGATCCACAGCTTTTGATGAGTATGAATTGTGCTTCAAGTTTCTGTGGCAGCTTTTAAAGAACAAATCTCAATGTATATGAATTACCCAGCCAAATTGAGGCTTATTTTCAAAAAAAGATTGAGATGAACTCAAGTATGCTAGACAGCAAAACACTGCCTCAAGTTTAGGAAACATATGGATTCCAGAACTAGCTTGAAATTTTTGCTCTGTAAAAATTGTTTGAGACTACACAACTCTGTGACTGAAATTTTTCTTCACAAAATTTCTAAATTAAAGCTAATAGCCATCTTCAGTGGTATAAATCTGAATTAAAATAAGATTGGCATCTTGTGAAATACTAGTATAACCATGCTTTTAAATGAAGTTGATGAAATATTTTAAAAGAAGGACAAAGCTATAATTCACTGTTATTAATAAACTTCATGTACAAATTCCTGATTTTACTATAACTTGGCTATTTTTGACTTTGCCATATTTTTATTTTATTTATTTTACTTTATTTTTAGGGAGAGAAAGGGAAACGTCAATTTGTTGTTCCACTTATTCATGCATTCATTCATTGGTTGATTCTTGCGTGTCCCCTAACCAGGGATTAAATCTGCATGCAACCTTAGTCTTTGACTTTGCTATTTTTAAGGGCATCTTTATTTTATTTTATTTCATTTTATTTATTTAAAATTTTTAAAACTATGTTGATTAATTTTAGAGAGAGGAGAAGGGGGGGAGAGAGAGAGAGGCACTTCAATTGATTACCTGCCTTACACACCCTGACTGGGGGGTTGAACCCACAACCTAGGTGTGTACCCTGACCAGGAATTAAACCCCAACCTTTTGGTGCATGGGGCAACACTCCAACCAACTGAACCACACTGAAAAAGCCATCTTTATTTTATTTTTAACATTTAATGTGTTTTCTGATTATATAAGTTATATAGGTTTATTTTTAGGTTAGAAAAATATAACAATAAAATAGCTATTAATTCCAATGAACTTTATTAAGGTACAGAATTTAATGAACATATCTTGAACCCTACTGAGTTGCAGCTACTAGGCTAAGTGATGGAATTATAAAGGTGAAGAATACATATCATCCCTGCCCTTGCTGAACTGAGTCTGGTGCAGACTGCAGACAAGTAAACAGGCAAATACCACACATGATAGTGTTACTGAACAATAACAACAACAACAACAACAGGTTCAGCTGCCTGTTGCCACAAAAGCCAAACTGGTGAGGCAGGTGCTGGTGCAAAAGGAAAGAGATTTATTCAGGTGCTGCACAACCTGGGAGAATGGTGGACTCCTGTTCCAAAGACCATCTCAATCTTCCTTCTCAAGCCTGTAGTTCTTATAGGGATAAGGAGAGGAGGGCTTTTTCCTAATTCAATTATCTTTCTACCTTTTGGTGCCTGTGCTTGGAGCCCTATCTATTCATCTTTCTAGCTTTCCACACACTCAGTCCCTGTCCATCTT
Organism: Anoura caudifer; assembly: GCA_004027475.1. Lineage (NCBI taxonomy): Eukaryota > Metazoa > Chordata > Mammalia > Chiroptera > Phyllostomidae > Anoura > Anoura caudifer. The sequence continues at coordinate 30,946 of PVKU01009099.1, read as the reverse complement.
TCTAGCTTCTAATGTGCTTGGGCCCTGCCCATTAATATCTTTTTAACTTTTCACACAAGCTTGAGCCCTGTCATTCATATTTCTAGCTTTCAGCATGCTCAGTGTAAGAACCTCCTTCTGTTGCCATCTTGGCCAATGTGTGGAGACTCCCCTGGTACTCCAACTGACTGTTTCACAGTAACAATTCCCCCCTTCAAAATTTTGGACCTTTGTAATCTTCCAAGGGTAAATGGACAAAGGTGTCATTTTTCTGTAGTAACTTCCTGCTGGCAAAGGACATAGTCTTGCCTATCTCTGGGTCCAGAGATTCTCACTGTCTAACAAAGGAAGTGGGAGTCAGGAATGAAGGGAAGCCTTTATGTGAAGAAGAAGGATTGCTGTCTTTGGAAGTTGGCGTATGAGGTGTCTCAAGGGTGGCACTTCTGAACAAGCAAAGCTGGTAGACTTCTTCATGATTTAAGATATGGTGCTGCAGATGGGCTTCCAAAGTGAAACCTATTGTGCAGAAAAATAAGTGTTTAGTGAAAGATATGTCTAGCAGTGCAGGGGGAATTGTGGTGAAATCAGAAACTGGAGAGACTAAAGGATCCCCATGGTCTAACCCTGAGTGCTGGCACACCCAATAGCAGAATAAATTTGCTGAGGAAGTCACTGTCTGGGAAATGCAAATAAAATAAAAAGAAACAGCCCTGGCTGGTATAGCTCAGTGGATTGAGCGTGGGCCTGCGAACCAAAGGGTCGCTGGTTTAATTCCCTGTGAGGGCACCTACCTGGGTTGTAGGTCAGGTCCCAAGTAGAGGGCATGCAAGAGGCAACCACACATTGATGTTTCTGTCTTTCTCTTTCTCCCTTCCACTCTCTCTAAAACAATAAATAAAATCTCTTTAAAAAAATAAAAGGAAACATTGTCACTTAGCTTTAGGAGGCACAGTCGTTTCCCAAAAGAGGAACTTTAAATCTTAGGATTGCAGGTCCAACTTTCCCTTGCAGTATCAACAGCAGCAGCAAGATTCAAGTCCTTCTCAGGTGGCACCCACTTTATCTATGTATGGTAGATCCAAGGCTTGATTCCTGAGAGCTTTAGGGAAGAGTGTGCTGTAAGAAGGACATCACAGGAGCTGGCCCGTTGCTCAGCTAACTGCTGTTCAGGACCTTGAGTCTTTCAGGTCTCTAGTAAAACTCAATTTCATAGCTGGAATGGGTATAAGAGCTCATCAGACAGGTAGATGGCCCAGCAATGAGCAAACTTGTGCAAAATTGTTAGTATTTGCCTGAGAGGTTATGATTTGATTTTTGATTCATGTTTTAAATCTAAAGTGGGTGTTCCTAAAACAGAAACTTAGAAGGGTCTCCCATAAAATATTTCAAAATGGCTTAAGTTAAGCCCACTTTTGGGTGCTACCCTAATCCAGAGCAAAGCAATAGGGAGTGCCTGATCCCATTTCAAATGTGTTTCTTGGCATACTTTCACCAGTGTGGTCTTTATTGTGTGGTTCATTTTCTCAGTCTTCCCTGTAGATTGATGTCTCCAAGATGCATGTAGTTTTCATTGAATCTGTAGTGCTGGTCCTATATTCTGGAAGATTTCTGAAGGGAATGTTTGTCCATTGTCACTTGCCAGCTGGGAGGGGGTATGGGGTAATGGATGAAGAGGTGAGGGGATTAAGAAGTACAAATAGGTAGTTACAGAATAGCCATGGGGATGTGAATACTATAAGGGAGTCCAAACCTATGGATTCTTTCTTTCTTTCTTTTTTTAAATTATATTTTATTGAGCCCTGGCTGGTGTAGCTCAGTGGATCAAGCACTGGCCTGCAAACCAAAGGGTCGCTGGTTCAATCCCCCATCAGGGTACATGCCTGGTTTGTGGGCCAGGTCCCTAGTAGGGGGTGCATGAGAGGCAACCACATATTGATGTTTCTCCTCACCTCTTTCTCCCTCCTTTCCCTTCTCTAAAAATAAATAAATATATGTTTAAAATTATATTTTATTGATTATGCTATTACAGTTGTCCCAATTTTTCCCCCTTTGCTCCCCTCCATCCAGCACGCCCCACTCCCTCAGCCAATCCCCTCACCATTGTTCATGTCCATGGGTCATGCATATAGGTTCTTTGGCTACTCCATTTCCTATACTATACTTTACATCCCCATGGTTATTCTATAACTACCTATTTGTACTTCTTAATCCCTTCATCTCTTTACCCATTACCCCACACTCCCCTCCCAGCTGGCAACCATCAAAACATTCCATGTATCCATGATTCTGTCTCTGTTCTTCTTATTTGCTTACTTTGTTTTTTAGATTTGATTGTTGATAGATTTGTATTTTTTGCCATTTTATGTTCATAATTCTGATCTTCTTTTTCTTAAATAAGTCCCTTTAACATTTCGTATAATAATGGTTTGGTGATGAAGAACTCCTTTAGTTTTTTCTTATCTGGCCTTCTTTCTGCCCTTTGATTCTAAATGATAGCTTTGCTGCATAGAGCAAGCTTGGCTGTAGGTCTCTGTTTTTCATGACCTTGAGTATTTCTTGCCTATCCCTTCTAGCCTGCAAAGTGTCTTTTGAGAAATCAGCTGACAGTCTTATGGGAACTCCCCTATAAGTAACTCTCTGCTTTTCTCTTGCTGCTTTTAAGATTCTCTTTATTTTTAACCTTTGGAATTTTAATTATGACGTGTCTTGGAGTGGGCCTCTTTGCATCTATCTTGTTTGGGACTCTCTAGGAAGTCTGTGCTTCCTAGACTTGCATGTTTATTTCCTTCACCAAAGTAGGGAAGTCTTCCTTCATTATTTTTTCAAATAGATTTCTAATTTCTTGCTCATTCTCTTCTCCTTTTGGCAGTCCTGTGATGAGAATGTTGGACCTCTTGAAGTTGTTCCAGAGGCTGCTTACACTATCCTCATTTTTAGCATTCTTTTTTCTTCCTGTTGCTCTGATTGGTTGTTTTTGGTTCCTTATGTTCTAAATTATTGTTTTGATTCTCAACTTCACCCACTCTACTGTTGTTTCCATGTAAATTGTTCTTTATTTCAATTAGTGTATCCTTCATTTCTGACTGGATCTTTTTTATGTTGTTGAGTTCCTCACTAAGTTTCTTGAGTATCCTTATAACCAGTGTTTTCAACTCTGCATCTGATAGATTGCTTATCTCCATTTTGTTTAGTTCTTTTTCTGGAGTTTTGATCTGTTCTTTCATTTGGGCCTTGTTTCTTTGTCTCCTCATTTCGGCAGCCTGTGTTTGTTTCTATGTATTAAGTAGAGCTTTTTTGACTCCGTGTCTTAGTAGTGTGGCCTAATGTAGTAGGTGTCCTGTAGGGTTCAGTGGTACAGCTTCCCCTGTCACCCAAACTGCGTACTCGAGGTGCACCCTTCGTGTGGGCTGAGTACACCCTCCTCTTGTAGTTGAGCCTTGGTTGCTGTTGGCAGGTCAATGGGAGGGATTTACCCAGGCCAGTCAGCTTCAAGACTGGCTGTGACCACTGACCACCAACTTCCACACTCCATGGAAGATCAGCTGTGCAGGGGCAAGGTGGTGGTGCTCCAGTGTGGTCCACTGCTGTCCACTGGGAGCGCTGGCCCTAGGGTTTCCCAGGTGGTACAGACCAAGTTCAGCATCCCCCTGGGTTTTGCCCAGGGCACCCTGCCTGAGCTATAAAGCAATCTGAGATGGCTGCTACTTGTGCTGGGCTTTGAGATTTCCACGTGAAGCCAAGCTGTGACTCTAAGCTGGCTGCTGCTAGTACTGGGCCTGGGGCTCACTGAGGCCAGCTGCTGCTTGTTTGGTAGGGTTTAGGAAGTTGTGGAGCATAAGCCAAGACCAGCTATTCATATGGAAAAGCAGCATGGGTGGACCCATGAGTTGGGTGGGGCAAAGTCTCTGGGGATCTCCAACACCAGTCTCAGATATGGCATCAATTTACCAGCCATGTGGGGGGAGGGTTTAGAAAAAAGACAATGGCCTCTGCTCACCTTGATACCAGACACTTTAGTTCCTCCCTGTATGCCACTGGTGCCTTTCAAGATACTACCCCAGTGCTGGAGCTTAGAGTGAATGGGTATGCTCAGAAGGAGTGGGTATGAGTAGGCGAGTCTGTGTGGGTTTTTTTGTTTTGTTTTGTTTCTTAATTTTTAGACAGAAGGGAAGGGAGAGAGAGAGAGAGAGAAACATCAGTGTGTGGTGGGCTCTCGAATGCTCTCCACTGGGGACCTGGCCTGCAACCCAGGCTTGTGCCATAGACTGATGATTGAACCAGTGGCCCTTCGTTTTGCAGGCTGGCACTCAATCCACTGAGCCATACCAGCCAGGGCCATGTGTGGGTTCTTTAAGAGGAACTCCTTGGAGCTCCAGCAGTTTCTTCCACTGTCTCAATCTTTACTGGTTTTTGAAGCCAGAAGTTCCTGAAAATGGAATACTGGGCTGTTGTTGGGCTGGGACGCCTCGCTCCCATGACATCCCTTGTGAATTTTTATCCACCATACATGGATGTGGGAGCAACCCGTTCCACATCTGCACCCCTCCTACCTGTCTGGATGGATGTGGTTTCTTTAATTCTATAATTGTCAGATTTCCATTCAACTAAATTTCTGATGGTTCTGAGTGATGGTTGTTCTATATTTTAGTTGTCATTTTGGTGATGTGAAGAGGCAAGCCATGTCTGCCTATGCTGCTATCTTGCCAGATATTTCTTTGAGTAGAAGTTTTCCTACCTCTGTTGCCTTTTCAGTTCTAGTGGGGTATGCCTCTACCCATCCAGAAAAAGTGTCTACTAAAACTAACAAAAATTTAAAGTTTTCTATGGTTTTAGGCATCCATGTAAAGTCAACTCTCCAGTCCTTAAACAGGAATATCCCTTTATATTGTACTTTATTCCTGTTGGGGCATGTTCTGTCTTAGAATTGTTTTTGGTGCATATCTGACATGCTTGGATAATCTTCTGATGGTTCCTTGTAAATGAAGACCCTTCGAACATGGTCTAATGAGGTTCATTAAAGCATCCCTTCCATAATGGGTCCCTTCATGTAGGTTTTTGAGGATGGGACATACTAGAGCTTTAGGGGGAATAAGATCATACCATGTGGGTTGATCTTCCATATGGAATTAGGGTCAATGTTAGAGAATCCCCATTCACATCCCTGTCTCTCATCTTGTTCTGTGTAATGGGGTTTAATTTCTGACAAGTTCAGGTGTGGAATTAAAGCCCCAAGAAGTGGTGGTCGTCAGGTGGCTTGTCTTGCTGCTTTCTTGGCAGTTTGATTTATGTGACTTGTTTGGGAACTGTTTTTCTGGTATCCTGAGTGAGCAATGCATTATTACAATCTGGGTCAGTATATTCACTGCCTCCAGCAATTAAAAAAAATTTTTTTTCATGTTTGATGTCCTTATTCCTGGAGCTTTAAGAGCCCTCTTTCTTTTCATATTGCCCCATGGGCATGGACTACCATGAAGGCATATTTAGTGTCAGTGTAGATGTTAACATTCTTTCCCAGGCATAATTCTAAGGCTCTGATGAAGGCTCTCAGTTCAGCCTTTAGTGCTGAGGTTCCTATGGCAAGGGCTTGGGCTTGTATAATATTACCTTGTCTATAGTGACTACCATGTACCCAGCTCACCGCTGACCATTCTCCATGGAGCTGCTCCTATCCATATATAATTCCCAGTTGGGTTCTGTCAGTGGCTGGTCCAGTACATCCAATCTGCTGGAATAAACCTGGTCAATGATTTCCAAGCAATCATGCGGGAGGTCTGAGCCTCCCTCAGAGTCCAGGAGTGGAGTGGCTGGGTTTAAGGTAGTGGTGATTTGTAAGGTAACATTTGGGTTGTCTAATAAAATGGCCTGACATTTTCCCATGCACCCTGCCACCAGCCAATACCCTCCTTTCTGTTCCTATAGAGTTAGGACCTGGTATGGATCCTTTTTATTTTTCTTTTTGAGTTCCCAGCAGTCCTTTCTCTAATGGCCTTCCTCTTTGCAATAGGCACATTGATTGGCACCTGGTGGGTCTTTCCTATTTCCTTTCAGGTCACACCTGTCCTTCTGGTTTCCCAACACTGTTTCTAAGAAAACAGTGGCCTGTTTTAATTTCCATGTTTCTCAGGCATGGTAAATTTTAAAGGCCATGTCCACCAGCTAGAGGGATTCATTCCCAATGCCCCATCTAAATGTTGGAGCTTTCTTCTGATATCCAGGGCATTTTGCTCAATAAAAGTCATATTTACCATCTAGACATTTTCTGGTGCCTCTGGGTCAACATCAATGTGCTTTTGATAGGCCTGATAGATCCTTTCTAAAAATTCAGGATCTTCACTTGTTTTTTGTTGAAAGGCTTGTGTCATATTCAAGCTCTTTGGTTAGGCACCCTTTTCTGAAGCCCTTCCAATATGCACCTTTTGTAGTATTCTAGGAAGGCTAGATCCCCACTATTCAGGTCTCAGTTGGGATCTGTCAAGGGAGTCACCCTGGCTGAGTTTGCATTCTGTTGAGATTCTCTTGGTGGAGGCACTGAGCCACTTCATTAGCCTTATTTATAACCAGCTGCCTTTCATCTGCTATCAGCAGGATGTAAAGGAGAGCCTGTACATTTGCCCAGTTTGGATGATGAGTGGCAAAAATGAAGGTGATAACACCTGCCATTTTCTGAGGATCCTCCCTGTATGAAAAGTTGGAATTCTTCCAAATCAGTAAATATGAAGTGGAAAATGGAGTATGGGCCCAATAGTAGCCAATGGGCTGTATTTCCTGGTTTATTTCGCCTATAACATAGATGGCAAACACAAGGCCTGTGGGCCAAATCAGGCCCTCTACCTTGTTTTATCCAGCCCAGCACCTTGTTTCTACCTGGCAGCAGCGCCAAGCTCTCACTTAACAGTTAAGGAGTAGTTACATTTACACAGTCCTAAAATTACATTCGGCCCTTTGAAGGCAAACCACAAGGCTGATGTGGCCCCCGGTGAAAATGAGTTTGACACCTCTGGCCTATAGGGTATAGACTGAAAGGGAATTGTCCTGCTCCCAATAGGGATGCTCCCTGGCCAAATGGGGTGCCCTTCTGGGTCTTTGAAGGGGAGACCATTCCTTCATAAAGGGGTGGGGCTGTTGTCCCTCTGGGCCTTATTTCAGGGGTATATAGCAGCTGGGGTGGTGGTAGGGGAAATCTTTCTGTTGCTAATCCTGGGTTCAGGGCATTAAAGAGACTCATTTACTCATTTTCCTTTTCTTCCTGTGTCTTACTACTGTGGAGGGGTTTTGAAGCCAATTTCCTTCTCTACATCATTAGTTGATTCTTTCTTTTTCAAATCCTTATTGTGTAAAGACATAAACACCTGGACAAAAGGGATTTTGTCCCATTTCCTTGACCTTTGGCAAAACAAAGGTCAAAACAAATTCCAGTTGTATGATGGTGTAGTCATTTAGGGAACCATTTAGGGGCCATTTCCTACCATAGTCTGAAGTATACATAGGCCAAGAAGTGTTACAATAGAAAACCAATTCCTTCTTAGACATTGGATAATAGTTGTACATAGACCAATCTGCTAAAATTCGGCCCAGTGGGTTCCCTTCAGTAGTCAAAACAGACAACCCCTGATGGCATGAAAATACAAACCCAAAACCATAACCATGACAAGGCCCCAGACAAAGTGGGAACATATAAACAAAATTTGAATCCACAACTCCATTATTCCAAATGAATGCTCACAAGAAAGTCTTAGTGTCTTATCTTCTATTAAATGATGCCACAAGTGGTACTAATCAGACCCAAATGGCACAAAGCCCAAGTGGTAGGAATAGCCTACTAACTGGTACTGCAAATAGTCCTAACTAGACCCAAGTAGCACAAAGCCGGAATGGCACAAAGCCTAGGCAGCAGGGATATTCAGCCAAGTGGTACTGCAAATGGTCCTTACTGGACCCAAGTGGCCCAAAACCCACACTGCACAAAGCCCAAGTGGCAGTGATAGAGGATGCCCAAGTGTGTGCACCAGTTCAACTTACCCATTGTTAGAGTTTGTTTCCTCCCCAGACCTGTTTCCTTTCACCAGCCAGGTGCTTCTAGTGGCTGATGCCTTGAACAGGAGTACAGGGAAACTCCCCCAGAAAAGCTCTTGGTAGATGCTGGGAAATCTCCATAGTCCCAGTCTCCTGGGGTTGTCCTGTCACAAGCCTGGGCCCTCCAGGACTTACCGAAGTCCATACTGTCCCTTCAGGAGTCACCAAAACTATTACTGAACAACAACAACAACAACAAAAACAAGGTTTGGCTGCCTGTTGCCACAAAAGCCAAACTCGTGAGGCAGGTGGTGGTGCAAAAGGAAAGAGGTTCTTCAAGTGCCATACAGCCCAGGAAATCGTGGATTCCTGTCTCAAAGGCCACCTCAATCTTCTTGCTCAAGCCCACAGTTCTTATAGGGAAGGAGGGTTATTTTTCCCCCTCCCAATCCATTTATCTTTTTAGCTTGTACTTGGGCCCTGTCCAATCTTGTATCTAGCTTTCAGCCTGCTCAGTGTAAGAACCTCCCCCTACCATCCTGGCCAAAGGGCACAGACTTCCTGATGCTCAGACTGACTGTTTTACGATAACAACAGAGCAGTAACGGGGAAATATAGGAAAGTAATGTCAAGGATAAGTTCTTGGAAAAAGAAGCATCTTCACTGTCCTGGCCACTGTGGCTCAGATTGTTGGGCTTTGTACCACAAAGCAAGGGTCAGTTTGATTCCCCATCAATGCAAATGCCTGTGTTGTAGATTCCAAGAGATGTTACTCTCACACACTGAAGTTTCTCTCCCTCTCTTTCTCCCTCCCTACCCCTCTCTCCAAAAGTAAACAAATAAAAAAATGTTTTTAAAAAGAAAAAATAGAAATTATATATATAAAAAGAAGCATCTTGCCTTGGCTAGTGTGGCTCAGTGGACTGAGTGCTGACCAAAGGGTCACTGGTTCAATTCCCAGTATAGGGCACATGTCTAGGTTGTGGGCCAGGTCCCCAGTAGGGGGCAAACAAGAGGCAACCATACATTGATGTTTCTCACCTTCTCTTTCTTCCTCTCTTCCCCTCTGTCTAAAACAAAATCTTTACAAAAATAAAATAAATTTTTAAAAAATGAATAGGAATCACACAAGTACATGTGGGAAGGGGAGAAGTGGAAGTTGTTTCAGGGAGAGGAAACAGCAATTACAAGGCAGGAGAGGTAAGAGGCAATTAGCTAAATGTGTTGGAGAAAATGAAAGAAATTTGGGTCTAGAGAGCAAGAAGTGGGTTAGAGAAGGACCCAAGACACAGTTGGAGAAGTATGCAGGACCTAGATGTTGAAGGGTCTGGAAAGCTTCAGTATGGTTTTGGGGTTTTGCTCTGGCACCAACAGAATGTATTTGAGTGTTCAAAGTAGATTTGCTCTTTGTAAAGATCACTTTGAGTGTTCTATCAAGAATCATTTGGAGACTTCCAGCCAAGATGAAGGTGTAGGTAGATACACTGTGCCTCCTTGCACAATCAAAAGGACAACAACAAATATAAAAACAAAAAAATAACTAGAACTGACAGAAAATTGAATTGTATGGAAGTCCAACAATCAAGGAGTTAAGGAAGAAACATTCATCCAGACCAGTAAGAGGAGTGGAGACGGACAGCTGGGTGGAGAGGACTCACGGCAAGGCAGCCGCTGGAGAACCAAGGCAGGCAAGGTGGCGGCTGGCGGAGTGGGTGGTCCCACAGTTGCATGCAGATAAACCTGGAGGGACAACTGGGGAGTGAGACAGACTGCACAACCCAGGGTTCCAGCACAGGGAAATAAAGCCTCAAACCCTCTGACTGAAAACATCTGTGGGAGTTGAGCCGGCAGCAGGAGAAACTCCCAGCCTCACAGGAGAGTTCATTGGAGAGACCCATAGGGTCCTTGAATATACACCAACCCACCCACCTGGGAAACAGCACCAGAAGGGCCCAATTTGCTTGTTGGGTATCAGGGGAAGTGACTGAAAAACCAGCAGAGAGCAGAGCAAGCGCCATTGTTCCCTCCCGGACCCCTCCTTCACATACAGTGTTAGAATGCAGCTACATGGGTTGCCCTGCCCTGGTGAACACCTAAGGCTCCGCCCCTTACTACATAACAGGCACCCGGAGACCAAAAAAAAATGTCACAAGTGAAAGAACAGATCAAAGCTCCAGAAAAAAATACAACTAAGCAATGAAGAGATAGCCAACCTATCAGATGCACAGTTCAAAATACCGGTAATCAGGATGCTCACAGAAATGGCTGAGTATGGTTGCAAAATAGAGGAAGAAGTGAAGGCTACACAAAGTGGAATAAAAATATACAGGAAACCAATGGTGAAGGGAAGGAAACCTGGACTCAAATCAATGATTTGGAACAGAAGGAAGAACTATACTTTCAACCACAACAGAATGAAGAAACAAGAATTTTTAAAAAATGAGAGGCTTAGGAACCTTCTGGACAACTTTAAATGTTCCAATATCTGAATCATAGGGGTGCCAGAAGGAGAAGAGGAAGAGCAAGAAATTGAAAACTTATTTGAACAAATAATGAAGGAAAACTTCCCCATTCCAGCGAAGGAAATAGACTTTCAGGAAGTCCAGGAAGCTCAGAGAGACTCAAAGAAGTTGGACCCAAGGAGGGACACACCAAGGCACATCATAATTACATTAGCCAAGATTAAAGAGAAGGAGAGAATCTTAAAAGCAGCAAGAGAAAAGGAGACAGTTACCTCCAAAGACATGCCCATAAGACTGTCAGCTGATTTCTCAAAAGAAACCTTGCAGGCAAGAAGGGACTAGAAAGAAATATTCAAAGTCATGAAAGGCAAGGACCTACATCCAAGATTACTCTATCCAGCAAAGCTATCATTTAGAATGGAAGGGCAGATAAAGTGCTTCCCAGGTAGGGACAAGTTAAAGGAGTTCAACACCAAGCCCTTGTTATATGAAGTTTTAAAGGTGCTTATCTAAGAAAAAGATTAAAGTATGAACAGTAAAATGACAAAAACTCACAGTTATTAACAACCACACCTAAAACAAAAACAAACTAAGCAAATGACTAGAACAGGAACAGAATCACAGAAATGGAGATCGCATGGAGGGTTATCAGCGGGGGAGTGGGTGGGAGATAGAGGTGGGAAAGGTACGGAGAATAAGCATAAATGATAGGTAGAAAATAGAGAGGGGGAAGTTAAGAATAGTATAGGAAATGTAGAAGCCAAAGAACTTATATGTATGACCCATGGACATGAACTTAAGGGGGGGGAATGCAAGTGGGAGGGGGTGTGCAGGGCAGAGGGGAATAAAGGGGGGGGGGAATGGGAAAACTGTAATAGCATAATCAGTAAAAAATATTTAATAAAAAACGAAGTGGCTTAATATAGCTTCCTTAGGCTTCAAAGTTTTGTTTGCAAAGGTGCACAATCAGGGCAGATCTCTGTCATATTTATTTCTAGGCACAAGTATACAAATGGGAAAGAAAAATTATTTGGAGCAATCTTTTTCAATCTTTTTTATCTCATGGCACACATAAACAATCACTAAGTTTCTGTGGCACACCAAAAAATGTATTATATTTTTTGCCGATCTGACAAAAAAATAGGTTTAATTTTGATTTATTCACACCAGGTGGCTATTGTGTTGGCTGTTATTTTTTACTGATTTTTTTTAAGAGAGAGGAAGGGGAAGAAAGAAAGAAAACATGGATTTGTTGTCCCACTTATTTGTGCAGTCACTGGTTGCTTCTTGTATGCCCCCTTACTGGGCACTGAATTGCAATCTTGGTGTATGGGGTTGCTGCTCCAACTGAGCTCTACCCAGCCAGGGCGGCTATTGTCTTTTTTTTTTTTTTTTTTTTTTTTTTAGCAATCTAAGGGAAAAGAGGTCAATGCCCCTGATTAAATACTCAGGTAATGCACGTTTTAAAAATTCTTGCAGCATACCAGTGGAAAATCACTGGTTTGTAGGGAAGCCAGAGTGCACGCAGAGGAACCAGTTCAGATTAGTATAGACATTACTTCTAGTTCATTTAAACTAGAGAGGGACAAAGTAGATGAAGAATGGGGAATGAATTTGAGAGATCCAGTGTTTGGGAAGGTAGAATTCACAGGACTTGATAATGGATTGGATGTGACCGGTGAGGGAGGAATCAGGGATGACTGCCCTGTTTCTGACTTGAAGGAGGGGATGAATGCTCACTGAGAACATGGCTGTTCACTGAACCTGTTATGTTAGCATAGGAGGCAGAGTTTTGGGGGCATAGAGAGGCTGGCACAGGAATAACAATATTTAAGAGATGAAGGATAAAGGTGGGATGCAGTTTAGGCTGAGCAGGGCTGGCAGCACTGGGGACCCACCTCGCAAACCACTCCTTCTCGTTGCCCACACAGCCTGCTAATTCAGTGAGGCAAAGAAGGAAGGTAGAGTCCACTCTGCACTTAGCAGGGGCTCTGCGGCTGTCCATTGTGGGCCCGGCGCTGAGCATGCGCTGTTAGGGGAATTCGGCCCTGAGGATCTCCGCGTGCGCTTTGCTGGGAAATCCACGGAACCCCCAAGGCTGCTTTTCCCAGCAACTGCCTCCCCTTACTCCCACCCTTTCCGTGTTTTGGCTCTCACCGATTCCCTCAGTTGCAGAGGCCACTGGCTGTTAGAGGGGTAGGAGACCGGCGATTGGCTGTCGCTGATGTCGCTCAAGCGTCCCCCGGAAATGGTCCGGAGTGGAAGGAGACCTGGAGAGACCAGCGCTGGTAAGCTGGGGTTCGGACTTGGTAGGTCAGCGTCTGGGGCTGGTCCCTGAACTGGCTTCAACGCCAGGTTCTTCCGGAGTAGTCTCAGCGAGGCTTCCTCTTGCAGCTCGATCGCGCTGGTCGGCCTATCGTCCGCCGCATCCCGGGCCCCTTACCCTGACTCGGATGTCCCTGCTTTTCCCTCTGGGTCTTCGCTGCCGCTGCGTCGTGGTCACCGCCATACCTTAGGTAGAAAGAATCCCGGAAGCCTGAGGGGCTGCGAGGAAGAGGTTTTACCTTCCGGGAGGGTCTCCTTCCTTCTCTCTTAAACTCTACCTGTCCTTCTAGAGGCCAAGTCCCGGCAAGCCTTTACGTCTTAGCCTGCACACTAGGATTTCTCCCCTGATTTCTCTCATTGGGTGCTTTGTTTTCGTGGTTGTGTTCACACATCAGAGTCTTAACCTCTTCAGCCAAATTGTGAGTCTTTAGGAGGTTCAGAACCTGCGTCCCTCCTTATCTTGAGTACCATTCAGGGTTCATTCGGTGCTTGGAGGTACTCAACTATTTGCTGATTGCTTATTGTGATTCCTGATGAAAAGAAGCGTTAAGGATCCCTCGGGTTGTCCTTTTGTTGACCTTTTTTGTAGAATTACAGCTTAGATCATCTCACCTTAAGAAGCGTGGATACGTGTAGCTAACACATGTTGAGTTCTAGCGGTGTATTATACTAAGTGTTTCGATTTGTATTATGTGTTAAGTATTTTGATATGTTGTTTGGTTCATAAATCAATTCAACGAGATAGGCATAATTATTCCCATGCTACATGGGAATCTGAGTTTAAAGTTAAAATAGTGCTTACCTCATAGGGTGATTAAATGACATAATGTAAATAAAGTGTTTAGTATGGTGCTTGGCATGTAGTAGTATGAAATTAAAAACAAAAGGTTTTGGTACCTCATTTTGAAGCTGATGATGTTCAGGAGTAGAAGGGTTAATTGGCTAAAGTCACACAGCTAGTAGGTAGTGGACCCAGGAGTCTTGACTTTGAACTCTGGTTCTTCTCCAAAGCCATCTCTTTGACCCTGGGCTTTGTTATGCCTCCCATGTGAATAATTCCTTGGAACATTGTTCTGAAGCTTTATGGGAAAATGTCTCTTCATGTTCTTAGCTTAGTGCCTGGCACATGCTATAAATAATATTAGCGTGTGCTCTCCTTTCCCAAAACCAACACACAGCTTCCAGGGTTTTGCAGAACTGTTACTCCATCCTTATTGAAAAAGCACAGCATTTCTCATGGGTCCCTGGAGGAACCTCTGCCGGTTCTAGGTAGGCTGCCTGCCTAGATGTTTACCCCTGGCCACAGTTGGGTGTAATCCATGCAACTGTGGATTTCTTCCTCCTCTTCTAGGGTGAAGGCCATGCCGCCCCCTGGGAAGGTTCCCCGAAAGGAGAAACTGGGGCTACAGTGCGAGTGGGGGTCCTGTTCCTTTGTGTGCTCAGCCATGGAGGAGTTCTGTGAGCATGTCACACAGCACCTGCAGAAGTACCTGCACACCTCAGAGGAGGAAGAGGAAGAGGAGGAGGATCCCTTGGGTAAGGGAGCAGGATATAGGAAGGGGAAAGAGCCCAAGGGAAGGTGGAAAATCTGACTGTCCTTTCTGCAGAGGCAGAAGGCAGCCTGGGAGAGTGATGGTTTAATTTCCTAGTTGTGCTTTTTTTTTGCTTATAGAAAAGTTGTAGGCTCCTTACAGAACACTCACTCGACAAGGATTTTTAAAATGAATCTGTCAATCTTCTTATCAAAAGGCAGTTACTGACAGTACTTTTGTGAACATTCTTTTTGACCTCTCTCTACATGTATATACATAAATTAGATAACTATGATTTTATTTATTTTTTAATATTTCTACCAACCAGACACTTAAAAGTTCTTAGTTTATTAATTCTCTCATGAGAATCTGCATAATCACCTGGCTGGTGTAGCTCAGTGGATTGAGCATGGGCTGCAAACCAAAGGATCGTAGGTTTGTGATTCCCAATTAGGGCACATGCCTGGATTGCAGGACAGATCCCCAGTAGGGGGCGTGCGAGAGGCAACCACACATTGATGTTTCTCTCTCCCTTCCCCTCTAAGAATAAAATCTTTAAAATAAAATAAAAATTAAAAAGAAAAAGCCAGCACAACTGAAGCCACTGAAGAATCTTTACTCCTTCTGTTGTCCAACGTCCAGCTCACTTTTTACACCATTAACATGGATCTTTGCTGTCTCCTGACTTTCTTCATTCTGTTCTTGCATGCCTTTCTGTTTTCTTGAAGTCTGATCTCATACAATTCATGTCTTGCAAGTGTGTGTTTGGATTCATTTTTCTTTGTGTAATCCAAAGAATCATAAGTCATGCCAAAGCCAGTTGTCTTGCCACCACCAAAATGGATTCTAAAACAATACACAAAGATGACATCTGGTGGCTAGTTTTCCCTGAATTTCTGTCTTAGGTTGCCTTCCCAGGGTGAAGAGTATCAGTGACCATTTGTTTCCACTGAAGTAGTCTGTTGGTCATGAACTTCCTGGTTAGGAGAATCATGATGTTGTTTGTGATAGCGGCTGATCTTCATGCCTCCTTTTATGTTTATATTGTACAAGGTGTTCACAACCTGTTTTTTTCATTCCCTGGTAGTGTTTCTTCCTCTCTTTCCCTTTACTGTGATCTCCAGTTAGGAACACATTTTACATCACAACACTGTACGTGAAAGTTAAAAAATACTTGAAGAAATATTTGCCTTTTATTAAACGCTGTCTGAAGTGTTTATTAAAAGAAAAAAAGTGGCTTGCAATCATGTAAATTGATTTCACTACCCACTAATAGGTCACAACATAGTTTGAAAAACTGTTCTATAGAAAGTACAGAGACAGCTCTCCTCAAATTCTGTTTAAAGTCTAGTGATTGAACAATATAACTAATAGTTTCAAAAGTAATAATATTTACACAAAAGAGAAATTAGGGGATTATTCTATTTTAAAAAGTGCCTACTTTTCAAAACAAGTACTCCCATAAAAAGCATTGAAAACATGGTGCCTAGAGAGAGATGCTAGAGAGATAGGAAGTGAGTTGAAAAAGTTAATGGGCCTTTCTGGAGAAGACAGATCCTGAGCAGAATATGTGGAAAAGGAGGGTTTGTAGTTAGGTTGGGAGGCAGCATCTTCCTCAGGGAGCAGTAGAAACTGGGCCAGGACAGTGCATGCCTGTCATACCTGCTGCCTCTGAGTTTTTGGCACTGATCTTATACAGTCCACACTTCCCCACCTAGTTTATAGATGCTCACCCTTCAGATCTTAACACAGGCACTTAAAGACATCTGTCTACCTCAAATTCATTTTATTTTGTAGTATCTGTGTCCCGCTCCCCCATAATATGACTGCTATGACTGGTTACAGTTTTATATTTATCCATGTGATTATTTGATTAGCGTTTTTTTCTCCCTGGCTGAAAGCTATGTAAAGGCAAAGACTGGGACTCTACTTGTTACATGGTATTTGCTGAATGAACTCCTGGTAATTTGGTCAGAGTCTAGCCTCCTCACTTACTCCTAAGTGCCACAGGTGGAAGGAGAGCTGAACGTTGGAAAGTATCACTCTTCTTTCTAAACCTTTTTCCACAGAGGAAGAATTCTCCTGCTTATGGCAGGAATGTGGCTTTTGTTCCCTGGACAATTCTGCTGATCTTGTCCGCCATGTCTACTTCCACTGCTACCACACCAAGTTGAAACAGTGGGGGCTGCAGGCCCTGCAGAGCCAGGCTGACCTCAGCCCCTGCATCCTGGACTTCCACAGCCGCAACATCATTCCTGACATCCCTGACCACTTCCTGTGTCTGTGGGAGCACTGTGAGGTCAGCAGGTCGTGCTGGTAATAGGGGTGGAAAAAAGTTGAGGATCTTAACTAAAGATGCCTTAACTCTTTCTACAGTCCCCTATGTGTTCCCAAGATTCTTACTAGTATCTCTCCTTTATTCCTGGGTAGCTCCCTTGCTCAAGTGTTCCCATCCCCACCAAGTTAATTTGGGAGAGAGCCAAGAATCCCCCTTTGGACACATAGGTTAAGAGTCCCTCCAACCACCCTCAATCCTTACCACAAGTTGCTCCTGGCACAGAGCTCCTTCGACAATCCTGAGTGGTTCTATCGGCATGTGGAAGCGCACAGCCTGTGCTGTGAATATAAAGCAGTTGGTAAAGACAACCACGTGGTGCTGTGTGGCTGGAAAGGTAGGACCACTCCTTAATTTCTGGCCTCTAAAGAAACCCTGGGATTGCTGAGAGGCTAGAACAGCTAGGGATGGGGCCTGCGGGGCAAAGTTGGCTGCTGTCTGGAGAGACTTGGGGTTATCAGAACCTACTCTACGAGTTTGTTGCTGGAGCGTAACTGGGTCTCCTTCAGGTTGTACCTGTACCTTTAAGGACCACTGTAAGCTTCGTGAGCATCTCCGTAGCCATACCCAGGAGAAGGTGGTGGCTTGCCCAACTTGTGGGGGCATGTTTGCCAACAACACCAAGTTCTTAGATCACATCCGTCGCCAGACCTCATTGGATCGTAAGTTGTTTGAAGAAGGGGAATGGGTGCAGGCTGTTCTGGTTAGGGGCATATTCCCAGGGGAGGGGGCCACTGAAGGTATTTGTAGCTTGGCTATATCTACCTTTAGGGCTCAGTCATCTGCCACAGTCTTTGCTGACTCAGATTTATGAGATACTGTTATTCAGGGCTTACCGTGTGCCCTATCAGTTATCTCAGTGAGTCCTTACAACAACTCCATGAGGTAGGCTTGTTGTATATCACCCTTTTTGCAGATGATGAAACTAAGACTCAAGAGAATTTAAAACCATTTACTTGAGACCACACGGATAATAAGTGATCAAGCTGGGATTCTAATTCAGTTCTTAATGCCAAGTCCTGTGCTCTTTCCTTCATACTATGTCCATCCATAGTTCCCTAAACTGCCCTTGTCTCCTTGGGTGGTTCCCTTCTCTGGGACTCCTTCTTTCTACCTCTCCTCCATTTCCCACCATCCACCCTTTCTTTTGCCTGCCCTACCCCAGAGCAACGCTTCCAGTGCTCTCACTGTTCCAAGAGATTTGCCACTGAGCGGCTTTTACGGGACCACATGCGTAACCACGGTGAGTAGCTGGCTGCCTCCAACCTCCCTGCCCACCCTCCAAGGTTCCACTGGCCCTCAGATCACAGCTTCCTCTCTGCTTCTCCCAGTGAATCACTATAAATGCCCTCTGTGTGATATGACCTGTCCACTGCCATCTTCCCTCCGTAACCACATGCGCTTTCGCCACAGCGAGGACCGGCCCTTTAAATGTGACTGTTGTGACTACAGGTAAGGGGACCCTGGGGGCCAGAAATCACAGACCTCGTGTTCTAGGGTACCTTGTGCCCTCCAGCCCCTCCTGACCTCTCCTGGCAGCTGCAAGAATCTAATCGACCTCCGGAAGCACCTGGATACCCATAGCAAGGAGCCAGCCTACAGGTGTGATTTTGAGAACTGCAGCTTCAGTGCCAGAGCTCTCTGCTCCATCAAGTCCCATTACCGAAAAGTGCATGAAGTGAGTGGAGCTTGTGGTGGGAAAGGGCTAGCAGAAGTGTGGGGGAGCCCAGGGTGAAAAGTTGACCTCACTCTCCCTCCCCTCTCCATCAGGGATACTCGGAGCCAAGGTACAAATGTCATGTGTGTGACAAATGTTTCACAAGGGGCAATAACCTCACTGTGCATCTTCGCAAGAAGCACCACTTCAAGTGGCCCTCAGGGCACCCCCGTTTTCGGTATGTCTCAACTCTCGCTCCCTATCTCACCCTCCACTTAGATTTACAAAATATTTTTTATCCATATTATTTCAACAAGTTAAAATCATTGAATTTGATAGTGCTTTGCTATCTCATCTCCATTTAGGCTCAAGGAACTCCAAGAATAGCAGTGGGACAAAGATTGGTTTTCTGATTTTTGAATCCCAGGCACGGTATCAAACCAAATTAATGGTGTCCAAAGTTCTGCAGCCAAAACTAGAACTAGAGCCTACAGGTCCAGCTCCATAGCCCTGTGACCCCCACCCTCCACAAATAATTTCTTTCCTCTTCCTCTCTCATCTCCCTCTCTGGTTTCTACATAAAAATTTCCATTTTGAGTAATGATGCTTTCCCCTTCATATTCTGGTAAAGATCTTGTTTGTCTTCAACTCCCATCACTTCTTCTACTCCTTATATTTGTTCCTTACTTTGCCAAGCTGCAGGTCATTCCTGCAGTCCCTGCTCATGTTTGCTACCTTTGCACTTCTATTTCACCAGGTACAAGGAGCATGAAGATGGCTACATGCGGCTGCAGTTAGTTCGCTATGAAAGTGTAGAGCTGACACAGCAACTTCTACAGCAACCACAAGAGGGATCAGGCCTGGGAGCATCACTGAATGAGAGCAGCCTGCAGAGCATCATTCTAGAAACAGTGCCAGGGGAGTCAGGACCCCAGGAAGAGGCTGAAGAGGAAGAGCAAGGCAGAGGTGGTAAGGGGACAGCCCTCTCAGCCTCTCAGGACACCTCGAGTCCCATCATCCATGTGGTGAATCAGACCAGTGCCCAAGAGATTGTCTACTATGTGCTGTCTGAAGCCCTGGGACAGTCCCCCCAAGCCCCTAAGTCCCCCTCAGGGTGCATCATGGAAAAGCTTCAGGGAATGGCTGAGGAGCCAGAAGTCCAGATGGTATGAAGGCAGTAGAGCCTGATCATTCCTAACCCAGATCCTAGGGTTTCAAGCCAGGCTGGTGGCAGTGCCCCTTTGGGCAGCCCTTGCCAATGGATGCCTTTTGGAATGGTACTGAGAGCAGTGTTATCCACTCTGAATCCAGCTTGCATGTTAGCAGACTCTAAGGACTTTCCTTTTCTGCCAGTCCACGTTTTGGTATCTTGAGGAGTTTTCATTAGAGGGGGCACCCTAGATGTGTGTGTTCTTATAGAGAGAGCTAGTATCAGGCTTAATTGCAACCCCTAGAAATGCTGGAACAGTGATTAAAATCCTTAGTGAACTTGCATCAATTCTCATCTTTAGGGTTTCTCAAGCCCAGGGATGACATGTAACTAGTCCCTGCAATGGCCCTTTCATCATAGCCAGCCAAGGCATTATGAACCAGGCACTCATTTCCTTCTAGAGGGTTCCTCCTACAACCTAAGGACTTCCATATTATCCTCAGGGATGAGGCTGGAGGCACTGAGTGTGTATAGCACTTGTTTTTGGTAATAAAAGAAATGCTTCTGCTGTTACTCACTTCTTCCTTATGTTTGGTGGCTGTTAACTATGTAATGATACAGCCACCCAGAAGAGGAACTGAATAATTAGGCTTGTACCCCTTTTAGTGGCTATGGTTGTTTTCTAACTGTCTTGCTTCCTGCTCGCCTTCCCCTCCTTTAGTGAAACCTTCATCTCTTTTCAGCACCTACCATCTCCCTGGAGGTCTTAGGCATAGGTTATGAGTTTGCTTTAGCAGCACTCTAGAATGGATGAGTGGGGCTAATCAGGAAAATACAGCACCAGACCTTGCCTACACTCTCTGAGTTCCGATTAGAACCCAGTGCCTCTGCGGTAGGGGGTTCTTTACCTGTGAGACTGGGAAGGAAGCTGGCAGTGGAAGGTGGATTTGGACGCCCTAGACGCTGGTAGATACTTGGGGTCAAGGAACCAAGGTAGGAAATTGTGTGTGTGAGTGCATTTTCCTGGGGAAAGTGTCTGGTTTTCATTAAATTCTCAGAGTTTGAAACCCTCCAAAATAAGAATTGGGTCCGTCCAACCACTTCACAGTAACCTGTGTCCATTCTTAGGGTCTCTGATGCTCTGGAGAGGTCAAGAAAATATTCTCAGGTAGTTCTAATTTCTGAGCCTTTTTAAAAGATCAAGTTTAATTTTTATAACAAAAACCATGCCCATTGCAGAAGAAAATTTACAAAGAAAATAAATCTTCATTCCATCAGCTGTTCACTGAGTTCCTGCTATGGTCCAGGTACTGTGACAGGTGCTAAGATGAATAAAATCAGGACCTGCCCTGGAGTTACTTGCAGTACAGAGGCAAGGAACCATCTAAATAAGTAGAATGATAGAAGTCTATCAGGTTTATTTAAAAGGCTCAAAAATAGCCCTAGCTGGGTAGCTCAGAGCGTGACTCTGATAAAACAAGGTAACAGGTTCAATACAAGAATCAACCAGTGAATGCATAAATAAGTGGAACAACAAATTGATGTTTCTCTCCCTCTCTCTAAAATCAATTAAAAAAAGAAACAATAATAAAAGGCTCAAAATATGAGTAGACAGTATTATGTGGGCAAGGGATCAGGAATGGGTTTATCAAGGAAGTGATGAGAGCTACCATTCCAAAGAGGTGGGCAAGTTATTCCTGGTGGAAGAAACTAGGTCTGTAAACAAACCCAAAGGGGTACTTTATGGTCTGTAGCAAAGAGGACAGCAGGCCATCGAGAGAGACAGGACTGGAAAGGAAGGCAGGACCACCCAAAAGGACCAGGTTAAGTTTTACAGTAGTGATTTCTGGTAATGACGGCGAATATATGGGTTGGCCAAAAAGTCCATTTAGTTTTTTCCACAAAATAAAAGACACATTTTCATTTTCACCAATAACTTCATTGATTTGGGTATTTTGAGTATGTTGACTATCTCCTGCCATTGACTTCTGGTGGGTAGAGACCAGGGGTGCTGCTAAACATCTTCTAATGCGTAAGACTGCCCCACAGCAAAGAATTATTTGGCTAAAATGTCAGTAGTACCAATAAACTTGACAAACCACTTTTTCCATGTTCAGTCAGACACAGCATCTTCTCCATACATTGCACAAATTTTTTTTTCATTTCAGTTGTGCTTTTACCTTTCTTAAAATAATAAAGTACTATGCCAAAAATGCTGTGTATTTTCTTCCATCTTCAGTATCAAAATGGCTGCACAAAAATTCACCAATTTTTGTTTTTTAAATGCACCTTGATATGACAGCTGTCAGAATACAGTCTAACAAAATTGTGTCTAATGAAGTTAAAGACAGCTAAGTACTCCTAGAGCCATCCTATGGAAAAAAACTAAACAAACTGGCCAACCCAATAAATTGGAAGAGTGAGACTGCAAGCAGATACAAGTTAGAGTGCTGCTGCTGGAATTCAGGCAAAAAAAAATAAGGATTTTCAAGTTACAGCAATGAAATAAAAGAATAAAACATTGTTGATGTCTGCTTTGTGTCTTCAGTAGCCCCTTCGTGGAATGGCAATGTGGAAGAGAGAGACTACAGGAATTAAAAATTTCCACAAGCAAAGCCACTACCTTTCCAGGCTCTAGGATCCTGTACTAAATTTGCCTCCACACCCTGTCCCTCTACTAAATGAGTGTAATACCAGAACAACTGAGGCTTTTTTGGGCTGAGTACCCTCAGTTTTATCTGTGCCTCCTGTTATGTAATTTGGGGTTCCCTCCCCACCCCCACCACCTCTGGGCCTGTGTTTTTGGTGGTTACACCATGTTCTCAACTTACTGTGAATCACTGTACTCTGGAACCCCTAAATTTTCCGTGTTTTGCTATTGCCCAATCCATGTTCCTTCACTTTATAATAGGTATGTAGTAGTCACTGGACCTAATAGGCCCTCATGTTTGTCCATTAAATTTGCCTTGTTCAACTTGACAGCTGTCTCCAAGTGGTAGGTTAAGAGGTTGAGTAGAATGAGGCCAAAGAGAGACCCCAAAGGCAGTTCACTAAAGACATTCCTTCTAACCAAGACCAGATGAAGATGTGGTGCCCCATCCATATATAACTCAAAAATGGGAATATGAAACATAAGGGAGTCAAACATGATTATGCTTTTAAATATATATATATTACCCTGACCAGTGTGGCTTGGTTGAGCATAATCCTGCAAAGTAAAAGGTCGCTGGTTTAATTCCTGGTCAGGGCATATGCCTGGGTTGCAGGTTTGGTCCCCTGTTGGGGTAAAAGGCAGCCAATTGATGTTTCCCTCTCTAAAAAATAAGTATTTAAAAATATATATCAAAATCTGATCTTAATTTTTTGCTTTTAATTTTGTTGCCTTTGTTTTACTTACACTCTTTAAGTATTGACTTGGGCTGCCCCTTGAGTAATCCAGCATTACTGGTGCCATCCATTCATTGGTTGAGCAATGCCTTCAGGCTTAGGCCTATACCCTATGAAGAGGGCCTTCCCTATCAGTCTTATCAGTCATACCCACACCAACTCTATTTGGACTGTGAGATTCTGGCCTGCTAACATGTGATTCAGTTCTCTAGGAGGAGGGGATCCTGGGGTTAGCATGCATGGATTAGATAGCACTGGACCAGGAGTGAGGGGTTATTTAGTCTAAGCAGCCACAGACCTGTTGAAGGATCTGAGGCTGGGGGTGGGTGGGAGCAGACCGCTGGAGGGAGGAGGGTAACAATACTAATTTGACTGCCTTAGTTTAAAGTTTCATTGGGAGTCAGACCATGAGTCAGATCAGACATCTAAAAATTGAGACACCTCATCTCTCTTCAAGGAGTGGGAGTAGAAAGAGAAGGCAGGTGGCCCATGAGTGTGGAAGCTAATGCTTCTTTTCTGTGATTTGGGGCAAGTCCCCAACCTCAGAGCGCAGAATTGCTGAGTGGATATAAAAGAGAAATGATTGTCTGAAATGAGAAAAAGGAGGACTAAAATTTCTGTAAGATTATGACCTAGTGAATATAGTGCACAGTGGATGGTGAATGAATGAATTTTGCTCAAGATCTGTAATCTCATGGTGTACTTTGGGAATGAGGAGCATACCCATTTCATGTACAGTACCAGAGGGAGTTGAGGCTAACAGGGAAAGTTGGGGGAGAGTGAAAACTTCATACCATTCTAAAGAGCTTGAACTTTTTGACTGGACAAGGAATGTGGAGAATAGATAGGTACGTTCAACTTGGAAAGGAATAGAGACCCCTTTTACTAGCAGGAAGGAGAGAGGGATGGGAGTGGATGAGGCTTTAGTTTGTAGAAAGTGTAAGGCATTAAGGTGGTTTCATGCCTACTGGTCTCTATTTCCGTGATAAAGTAGAATTTAATGTTACTGAGGGGTAGTTTATTGGATTAAGGAGATTTATAAGAATTGTCTCCCTGGCTGGTGTAGCTCAGTGGATTGAGCGCGGGCTTGCGAACAAAAGGATCTCGGTTCGATTCCCAGTCAGGGCACATGCCTGGGTTGCAGGCCAGTTCCCAGCAGGGGACGCACGAGAGGCAACCACACATTGATATTTCTCTCCCTCTCTCCTTCCCTTCCCCTCTAAAGATAAAATAAATTAAAAAAAAAAAAAAAAAAGAATTGTCAAGCTTTGCCCTGGCTGGTGTGGCTCAGTGGACTGAGCACCAGCCTGTGAACCAAAGGGTTGCTGGTTCGATTCCCAGTCAGGACACATGCCTGCGTTTTATTCCAGGTCTTCAGTTGGGGGCATGTGAGAGGCAAGCACACATCAATGTTTCCCTCCTTTTCTTTCTCCCTCCCTTCCCCTTGCTCTATAAATAAATAAATAAATAAATAAATAAATAAATAAATAAATTCTTAAGAAAAAGATTTGTTAAGTTTAAAAAATGTCATTAATAGATACAGGAGTGAGATAAGTGACCTGACAGCCCAGATGATGTTGAAGATCAAGATCAGGCACAACCAGACACTTCTGTAGCAGATACCAGCACCTCTGGAGCAAGAGCAGAAGACAGACCACTGGGTTGATGGACCACTGGGTTGATCCACAACTGTGGCCTGACAGCCAGGACGTAGATTACTTAAGGCCAAGGAACAGGGTAATTAGAGCAGCTGGAGAACGATCATGAGATTCAAGTGGACTGGAGGCCTTGAGAGACTGGAAGATAATAGAATCAAAGCACTGAAGGTTCCAGCAGTACTTCTGAAGACTGGAGGGCAGAAGTGAAAGGTTGTGGTCAGAAAGGACATTTTCATTTTTTTTAGTTATTTTGTTTTTTGTGTTTTTTTTAATTTATTGTTCAGTTAGTTGTCCCACCTTTTCCCCCATTGCTCACCCCTACTTCATCCCTCACACTCCCATAGTCAATCCCCCCCACCCATTGTCTGTCCATGAGTCCTCTATGTTCCTTTGCTTGCCCCTTCCCCTTCTTGCCCCTTCCCCTTCTTGCCCCCATTACCCCTCTCCCCCTCCCCTCTGGTCACTGTCAGTTTGTTCTTTATTTCCAAGTCTCTGGTTCTATTTTGCTTATTTGTTTGTTTTGTCAATTAGGTTCCACTTATAGGTGAGATCACATGGTATTTGTCTTTCACTGCGTGGCTTATTTCACTTACCAGTTTCATCCATGCTGTTGCAAAGGGTAGGAGCTCCTTCTTTCTTTCTGCTTCATAGTATTCCATTGTGTAAGTGTACCATAGTTTTTTGATCCAATCATTTACTGATGGGCACTTACGCTGTTTCCACCACTTGGCTATTGTAAATAATGCTGCTATGAACATTTGGGTGCATAGGTTCTTTTGAATTGGTGATTCAGGATTTATAGGGTATAGTCCCAGCAGTGGGATTGCTGGATCAAAAGGCAGTTCCATCTTTAGTTTTTTTAGGAAATTCCATACTGTTTTCTACAGTGGCTGCACCAGTCTGCATTCCCACCAGAAGTGTACTAGACTTCCCATTTCTCCACAACCTCACCAGCACTTGTCTGTTGATTTATAAATGATGGCCATTCTCACTGGTGTGAAGTGGTATCTCATTGTGGTTTTAATTTGCATCTCTCTAATGACTAGTGATATTGAGCATCTTTTCATATGTCTATGGGCCCTCTGTATGTTCTCCTTGGGGAAGTGTCTGTTCAGGTCCTTTGACCATTTTTTAATGGATTGTGTGTCTTCCTGGTGTGGAGTCATTGAGTTCTTCATATATTTTGGAGATCAAACCCTTGTCCAAGGTATCATTGGCAAGTACATTTTCCCATGTGGTTGGTTCCCTTTCCATTTCAGAAAGGACATTTTTAAATGGAGTTCAAACTATGTCCATAGAGAGGTAGATTGCTGAATGGAGATAGAGGTCATTGGAGTAGAAGAGACCAAGGGAAATAAGGCATTTTAAACACCAGTAAAGCCCTTTCTGCCTCACCCTCCAGTGGAGTGGGCCCTGTATTAGGAGGAGAGGAATAGGTTACAGAGCAAAGCTGGGCAAATACCTGGTCTGAGGCTGATTGCATGGAAATGATATGGTCAAGGGGCTTGGTGGGAATTCACATTCTATGAAAAAGGAGGTAGCAAACTGAGATTGGTAGGAGGGAAGTATGTGGAATCCCAAGGAAAAAGAGAGACTGTTGGGCAAAGAACCTTGGCATTCTGCAGCTTTGGAGAACACCTCACTAATTCAAAGAAAATGGCAGCCCTGTCTGGTGTGACTCAGTGTACTGAGTGCCAGCCTGTGAAACTAAAGGTCACTGGATGACTTCCCAGCCAGGGCACATGCCTGGGTTTTGGGCCAGGTCCCCAGCTCGGGTCATTCGAGAGGCAATCAATCGGTGTTTCTCTCTCACAGTGATGTTTCCCTCTCTTACTCCCTTATCCTTTCTCTAAAAAATAAATAAAGAAAATCTTTAAAAAAAGAAAATGGCACCATATAGCAGCAGAGAGATGGAGAAATAAATTTTAAAATACGCTTTGAGTAATTGCTTCAGCAGCACATATACTAAAATACACTTTGATATTGCTTGATTATGTTATAATTTTATTTTATTCATTTTCTAAAAGATTTTATTTGTTTACTTTTAGAGAGAGGGGAAGGGAGGGAAGAAGAGGGGGAGAAACATCAACATGCGAGAGATACATCAAGTGGTGTGTTGCTTCTCACATGCCCCCAACTAGGGACCTGTTCTGAAATCCAGGCATACACCCTGGCATATACCCTGACTAGGAGTCGAACTGGCTTCCTTTTGGTTTACAGGCCAGCACTCAATCCATTGAGCCACACCAGCCAGGGCGTAGTCTTACAATTTTAAAACAATACCGATTTTTTAAAAAGCAACAGCAAGGTCCCTGATTAGTAGGGACTCCTCTACTGCCTGGTCTCAGGTGCCCATGCCCAACTTTACTGTCTGTCTCTGAGGAAGAGGGCTCCTCTAGGATCCATCTACCCTCAATCCCAATTCTGGCTGCATGTCTCCAAGTGGCCAGCAGAGGGACCTTCCATTGACAAATACATTCAAATCATTTTGTCCCAAGATGAGACTGTCACAGTGGGCAAGGTAGGCATGGTGTATGAGGATTTGGCATAGTGCCAGTGGAACTGTACCAATTCCAAGGTCCCCAGGTACAATTCCTTCCCAGCTCCCATAGGACCCTACCACCTTTCATTTCCCATAGGTCCATAAATCTTACCAACTGCTTCTTTCACAAATACCTGCCCAGAGCAGGCTGTGTCTGTTAGATTAGCTCCTGGTACTAAGCTAAGATGGGAATTTTCTGCTTCTGTCTTGCTCCCCTTAAACCAATTATCATCCACCCTTACCTGTCTGGGTCTAGGGAACCTGCCCTGATGGAGGCTTTGTCTTGGTGGTTGAAGGAAATTGGGTAGGATCCTAGAGAAAGAAGAGGATCAATCTCAGGGAATGGAAGAGGTCTATTTGGGGAAAAGGTCCATCTGGAAATTGAGGGAAATTTCATGGTAGAAAATAGGTTTGTTCTGAGAATGATGAAGTCTAGACTGAATAACGAAGGTTTTCAAGTTGTGGTCCTCAGACTATCAGCATCAGTATCACCCAGGGGCTTATTAGAGATGCAAATTCTCTGGCCCCACCCTAGACCTACTGAATCAGAAACTCTGGGAGTAGAGCTCAGTAATCTGTTTTAACAAGCCCTCCAGGTGATTCTGATGTGTGCTAAGGTTTGAGAACTATTTTTCTTAAGTTCCAAGGTCTTTTCTAAGTGTTAAAGGTGTATGTTCTAGGGAACCAAAGGTCCACTCTGAGGGATATGTGATGGGAGTGGCGGAGTATCTCAGAATGGGGAGGATCTGTCCTAGTGGATCTTTAGAAGGTTGAAAAGATTATATATCCTAGAATGACTATTGGTCAGTTCAGGGGAGTGGAGATGGATCTGCTTTATAAAATGGGAAGGTGACAATACAAAGGAATGAAGAAGTTTGACATAATAGATAAAGCCATGATTTAGAGTCACTAAAACTTGGATTGGGATCCCTAGATCCATCATACTCACTGCATGATGTCACACTTGTAATTAACATTTCTGAGCTTCAGTTTCCTTGTCTGAAACCTGGGAAGAAAATACTTACCTCATAAAGCCATGAGGATTAGTTACACCACTGAGTCATCAGATATCTACTGAGTGTGTTTTCTGTGTACAGGTTCTGGGAATATGAGGAGATAGAGACTTAGCCCTTTCCTCAGAGTTCATATCTCTCTATGGGTATCTGGCATGTAGTAGGCATTCAATAGTTTTCCCTCTTTTGCCCAGGAAATGGGAGATTCTTCTGGGGAAAAAGAAATAATCTTGAATCATAGTAAGTCTGACCTGAAGATTAAGAACATCTGATCTACTCTTTAGAATAAAAATAATCATTATTTATTGCTAAATGTTTGTACTTGAACCTCATAAAGACCTTTTGAGGCAGACACACAGGGTTTTAATCACTCTCATTATACAGATGAAGCTCAAAACTATGAAACATTTATTTAAGGGCATAGAACTAGTAAGCCATAATTCCAAGGTTAGAATGTAAATCTTCTACTATCAACCGAGAAGGAGGAATAGGTAGACATGTTTTGCCACCTTGCACAACTATAAGAAGAATCACAACTAACCTCAAAACAAAAAAATGCAAAAACCAGCTTCCTTTTGGTTTACAGACCAGCACTCAATCCACTGAGCCACACCAGCCAGAGCTTACTTTTATAATTTTAAAGCAAAACCAGTTTTTAAAAAACTGCCAGAACTGCTAGAAAATTGAACTGTATGGAAGTTTGACATCCAAGGATTTAAAGAAGCCATATTCATTCAGATATGTAGGAGGAGTGGAGACAGGGAGCCAGGGCAGAAATAACATGGTGTGATAGCTGCAGCAAGGTGGTAGTAGTGGCAGGTGGAATGGGTGGTCCCATATTCACATGTGGTGGATACAAATTGGGAAGGATACCTGGGGAGTAAGCAATCTCAGCCCTGGGACAGACAGGGCAGCCCAGGGTTCCAGCACTGGGAAGATACAGCCACATAACTTCTGGCTGTAAAAACCAGTGGGGATTGGGGCAGTGGAAGAAAATGTCAGTCTCACAGATGAGTGTGTTTAAAGGGCCCACATGGTCCTAGAATGTACACAAGCCCACCTACTCTGGTAACCAACACCAGGGCAACAGCTAGAGGGGCACCAGTTGCATACAAGAAGTGGATTAAGTGACTGGAAGCAGGGCAAGTGCTGAGCAAGCCTCTAGTAGGTAGTCAGCAGCATTGTCCACTCTCTGACCCCTCCTCCACATGCAGAGCCACAAAATGGTGAAGCAAGTTGCCTCACCCTGGAGAATACCTAAGGCTCTGCCCCATACAACTTAACAGGTGAGCTGAGACAGGGAGTCAAAGCAGATCTAATACACAGAAAGAAACACAGGGAGGCTGCCAAATTGAGGAGACAAAGAAATATGGCCCCAAAGAAAGAACAGAACAAAACCCAGAAAAAGAACTAAATGAAATGGAGATATCAAACCTAACAGATGCAGAGTTCAAAACAATGATGATAAGGATACCCAGAGAACTTGAGTATGGCAAAAGCATACAAGAAGAAATGGAGGCTATGCTAAGTGAAATAAAAATCCACAGGGAACCAACACTGAAGGAAAAGAAGCTGGGGTTCAAATCAATGATTTGGAACATAAGAAAGAAATAGACAATCAACTAGAACAGAATGAAGAAAGAAGAATTCAGAAAAAAATGAAGAGAAAATAAGAAGACTCTGAGACAAATCCAAAAGTGCTGACATCCAAATCATAGGGATATAAGAAGGAGAAGAGGAAGAGCAAAAAACTGAAAACTTATTTGAAAAAAATAATGAAAGAAAACTTCCCTAATTTGGCAAAGGAAATAGACACACAAGTCCAGGAAGCACAGAGAGTCCCAAACAAGTTGAATCCAAAGAGGACCACACCAAGACACATCATAAGTAAAATGCCAAAGTTTAATGGTAAAGGAGAGAATCTTAAAAATGGCAAGAGAAAAGCAGAGAGTGACCTACAGAGGAGTTCCCATAAGACTATCAGCTGATTTCTCAAAAGAAACTTTGCAGACAAGAAGTATTCAAAGTGATGAAAAGCAAGGACCTACAATGACTTCCAGTCAAGATGGAAGCTTGGCAGACACACTCTGTCTCCTCACACAACCAAAAGAAGGACAACAAATTTAAAAATGAAAAATAACCAGAACTACCAGAAAATCAAACTATATAGAAGTCTGACAACCAAGGAGTTAAAGAAGAAACATTTCAGACTGGTAGGAGGGGCAGAGACGGGCACCGGGGTGGAGAGGATGTGCTGGAGGACCAGGATGTCCCACATTTGCCTGCTGAAAAACCAGAAGGAACAACGGGCAAGTGAGACAGGCCACACAACACAGGGTTCCAGTGTGGGGAAATAAAGCCTCAAAACCTCTGGCTGTAAAAACTTGTGGGGGTTGCCATGGCAGGAGAAACTCCCAGCCTCACAGGAGAATTCATTGGAGAGACCCACAGGGTCCTAGAACATACACAAACCCACCCACCGGGGAAATAGCACCAGAAGGGCCCAATTTTGCTTGTGGGTAGCTGGGGGAGTGACTGAAAGCTAGCTGAGAGTTGAGCAAGTGGCATTGTTCCCTCTTGGACCCCCCTTCTCACATAGGGTGCCACAAACCAGCTATGTGGGTTGCCCCACCCTGGGGAATACCTAAGGCTCCATCCCTTACTACTTAACAGGCATGCCTAGACAAAGAAATATGGCCCAAATGAAAGAACAGATCAAAGCTAAAAAAAAAAAAAAAAAAAAAAAAAAAAAAAAAAAAAAAAAAAAAAAAAAAAAAAAAAAAAAAAAAAAAAAAAAAAAAAAAAAAAAAAAAAAAAAAAAAAAAAAAAAAAAAAAAAAAAAAAAAAAAAAAAAAAAAAAAAAAAAAAAAAAAAAAAAAAAAAAAAAAAAAAA